>JSUI01006485.1:0-86999 GCA_000833645.1 Huntiella omanensis
TAACTGGGCTTGATTCAACGACCGTATGTCCATAGTATAAAGAATTGAGGTCCGAATGTAACATGCCGAGAGACCAGCCATCGTACAGAGCATGAGCAATGGATATAAGACAATACTGCTTTTGCTCAACAAAGATCATACAAACTTGGAACAAGCCGGATCTTCCACCTGACGATTGTACAAGGTGTGTTGCTTTTTCTTTGATCTCCGAGACATCAGAAATTGATTCAAGATGGGCATACTGGATAACTGCTTTTGCTCAACAAAGATCATACAAACTTGGAACAAGCCGGTTCTTCCACCTGACGATTGTACAAGGTGTGTTGCCTTTTCTTTGATCTCCGAGACATCAGAAATTGTTTCAAGATGGGCATACTGGATAGACATCGGGCGACGAGTAACAACTTGAACAAACGATGCATCCACACTGGGATCTTCTACGGGCAAGAAGATCGACCGGAGAATGCCGTGGGTAGTGACAAGAGTCATAAAGCATTGCGCCAACTTATCGACACTAGTTCCCGGCCGAATCTCACGCAAGTCATGGTTGAAATACCAGTGATAGTCGGACTCTCTCATTTTCGCCACCATAGTCTCTTGTAACGGGGTCACAGGAAGCACAGCTTCGACTTCGTCAGTAATCTCGGTAAGAGATGGAATTGAAGAGAGATTGGCAACAAGTTCAGACCACCGTTTGGCTCTAGAGGAAGATTTTGAAGTTGTAGCAGTCTGTTGAGACGAGGTAGTGAACTCGGCAATCTTGCCTAAAGTCTGTAGAGACATTATTTGCGCTGGGGAAATGGCCATGTCAAGAGTAGAACGGAGGTGAGCGGAAAGGCGCACCACATCAATGCTATCAAGACCAAGCGACAGGAGAGAGGAACCGCTATCCATTTCACCTGTTGGAACTCCAGAAAATAGAGACAGCTGTTGGGCAAGCAATAATTCCAGTTCTGAAAGTCTAGGCGATGATTCGTCTGTTGCCTCCGGGGTGACCGTTTGGGTAGAGGGCGTATCAGTAAAACTCTCCGACCCAAATGGTGCATCAATGTCCAGAGTTTCGATTGACAAAGACATGATGTTAAAACATTGCTCAGCAAACTCCTCGCCGTAATTGACAACAATCTCGATACTCAGGGACTCTCCAGACAATTGAAATTCGCACGCGACCGGATAGTCAGGCTCAGCAGTATCCTCTTCCAAAGTCCAAAGTTCAGAGGAAGGGTCGGGTTGAATCTGACGGAAGGAGAATAAACAATCAAAGAATTGTTTGCTCTCCCGACGCAGCTTTTGGAGATCCCGCAAAGATGTGCGCTCTATTGAAGATAGTTGGCAGATGAAAGCGTGACATTTCTGTATGGCATCGGCCCACGAGAGCTCAGAGGATTGGGCATTCATGTAGAAGGGTATGGTGTTAAACATGGGACCAACTACAGAATCCAGTGCTGCCACATCTGAAGTCCGGCCGGAGGCAATGAAACCAGTGGTGAAACCAGTGGAGAACAGCAACAAACCAACTCGCGACCAAAGGGCCAAAGCAACAGCCGACCAAGTAACCGAAAGGCTCTTGCGAACTGCATCAAGTCTTTGATAATCAACGACGCGCTGAAGAGTGAAAGAGTCGTTCGGAGTGAGTGATAAGTCGGCGAACAGGGAAGGTTGCCACGACTGTAAATGCGACTCCCAGAAAGCCAGTACAGAATGCTCTGGCTTTGAAAGGCTATGAGGTAGAGTTTCCTTGAAAGTCAGTGCCACCGGCTCCTGTGGTGTATCGCCGTTGACATAGCTGTTGTAGACTTCGGCCAAGGTTGATTGGATACTCCATCCATCGTATACGGCATGGAAAGCTTGAACGAGAAGATGAACGCTAGCACCGTCATCCAAAATGCGAACACGGAATGAGTCATGAACCATGTTCATGTTTTGTGAGACCCATTCGGCTTGAAGGCTTTCAATGGCATTCTTCCAATTCTCAACCTTCAGTACATCAACTTGTCCNCACGACTGTAAATGCGACTCCCAGAAAGCCAGTACAGAATGCTCTGGTTTTGAAAGGCTATGAGGTAGAGTTTCCTTGAAAGTCAGTGCCACCGGCTCCTGTGGAGTATCGCCGTTGACATAGCTGTTATAGACTTCGGCCAAGATTGATTGGATACTCCATCCATCGTATACGGCATGGAAAGCTTGAACGAGAAGATGAACGCTAGCACCGTCATGCAAAATGCGAACACGGAATGAGTCATGAATCATGTTCATGTTTTGTGAGACCCATTCGGCTTGAAGGCTTTCAATGGCATTCTTCCAATTCTCAACCTTCAGTACATCGACTTGTCCAGGTCTCATTTTATGAGTAGCAACCTGAGCGAAACCTTGTGGGGTTGACATAAAAGATGTTCTGAGGATAGCGTGTCGGGAGATGACCCTGTGCCACGCCTGCGATAACCTCGAAGTCTCGGCNCCATTCGGCTTGAAGGCTTTCAATGGCATTCTTCCAATTCTCAACCTTCAGTACATCAACTTGTCCAGGTCTCATTTTATGAGTAGCAACCTGAGCAAAACCTTGTGGGGTTGACATAAAAGATGTTCTGAGGACAGCGTGCCGGGAGATGACCCTGTGCCACGCCTGCGATAACCTCGAAGTCTCGGCCTGGTGAATTCGGAAAACAAACTTGTTGAAGTACAGACCAGAAGAGCCAAGGCTCCATCGCGACAACATGCCTTCCTGCAATGGAGAGCAAGGAGCAATGTACTCTATGTCCCCGGATCTCAGACCCAAGGTTTTGACAACATTTAAGCGGAATTTGTGAGCAAAGGCTGCCACGATGCTATCCCCCTCGGAAACGTTAGAATGATTGTCGACGGAGGATACAAATTGCGTCAATGCTCGTGCAAGATCTTCAGGCGTGGGAGATTTGAGTAAGATTGACGTAGTTGCGTTACTAACACCTTCCGATCGCAAGGCACGGATTAGACGCGGCGCACTAATGGANGAAGAGCCAAGGCTCCATCGCGACAACATGCCTTCCTGCAATGGAGAGCAAGGAGCAATGTACTCTATGTCCCCAGAACTCAGACCCAAGGTTTTGACAACATTTAAGCGGAATTTGTGAGCAAAGGCTGCCACGATGCTATCCCCCTCGGAAACGTTGGAATGGTTATCAGCGGGAGATACAACTTGAGTCAATGCTCGTGCAAGGTCTTCAGGTGTGGGACATTTGAGTAAGATCGACGTAGTTGCGTTGCTAACACCTTCCGATCGCAAGGCACGGATTAGACGCGGCGCACTAATGGAATCGATTCCGATGTGGAAAATGCTTGTTCCGGGAGATATGTCATCTAGGCCGGTCAGGCGTTGGAGTACAGCGACAATCTTATTGGTCAAATCTTGAACTTGGCGACTCCCGGAGTTTGCAGGCGCATTGACAGAAGCCGGGTTACTCTTGTTCAGCTGGATAAGCTTAGCCGGAGAGAGCTCGTTAAACATAGAGCGAAGATACTTCACTTCAGCCTTGTTATTAGGGCTGAGAGGCATGAAGGACAGATTAATGAAGTAGGTTGGCACCATGTATCCAGGAAGTCGCGACTGACATCCGGTCTTTGCCTCCGAAGTCAAGGGGGATGGTACCATCTCAGGCGCGGCACCAGCAACTGCAAGACCTTGTGCGCGTTCGGATATGAAAGCCACCAGTAAGTCTTTCTTAGTGACACGGTGTTTGGCAACGAGAGTTACCGCTTGCTTGATTGAGGTCACAGTATTAATGATGGCATGGTTGATTTCGCCGAGCTCTAATCTTTGACCACGGAGTTTGACCTGATCATCAGCACGGCCAAGGAAGTCAAAGGAACCATCACATAGAACCCGGACTAGATCTCCGGTTCTGTAGACTCGCGTATCAAACGACTTCAAAGTGGGAAACTTCTCGGCAGTAAGCTCTGGCTTTCCGAGATATCCCTTGCCAACAAGAGGACCAGATACACAAAGCTCGCCAACGCCACCAAGCATTATAGGCACATCTGTGTCCCGACGAACCACAAATGAACCGACGTTGGCAAATTGACGTCCAATGTTAGCCGGTCTTCCATTACTTGGGACTCTTTGACGCATGGTAACACCAATTGTAGCCTCAGTGGGCCCATAAGCGTTGTAAATCACCTGCTTAGGTCCCCAAGCCTCGAGGATCTCTTGACGTAGTTGCTCTCCACCGGTGATGAAAACGCCGTTCCAGAGACTAGGAACCTTTTCAGGCCGGACAAGCGCAGCCAGACTGGGGGTAAGATCAACGTGAGAAATTCGGAGGGTATTCAAAGTGGACTCAATGTCGGCAAGGACTAAATCGCGGGGTGCCGCTACCAAGGTGATACCGACTGACCATGACCAATATTGTTCCAACACCGACACATCGAAGTGGAAAGAAGCGAACTGTAAGCAACGAGAGCTTGGAGTGACTGTACCTTCAAACAGCCTCTGGAAAGCTTTCATTCCTTGGACAGCATTATAATGAGTAAGCTCGCAGCCTTTGGGAGTTCCAGTGGTCCCTGACGTGTACAAACAATAGGAACGAGTATCAGGGCGGGCGATTGGCTTCCCACGAATGGGAATAGGAGCTGCTTCCAAATCGGCCATAGACAGACATAACGTATCCAACTCCGTACTCAAGGTGGGAACATCAGGTCCAGAAATAACAACCCGAGCCTTGGAGTCTTGCAAGATGAAGGACTTGCGGTCGTTAGGGGCTGATGGATCCAAGGCCAAAAATGCAGCTCCAGATTTCAAAACTCCCAAAATACCAGCGTAAGCCTCGGGACATTTGTCAAAATGCACGGCAACAACGTCATCAGACTTGACATATTCTTGTAGCATAGAAGCAACAACATCTCCAAGTCTGTCCAATTGTTGATAAGTCCACTTCCGTGACTGGATACCATGAGCTTGTATAGAATCCACAAACTCGAGAGCAATGACATCAGGCTGGGTTACGGCCATTTTTTCTACAAACTCGTGAAGTAGTCTGTGCGATGTGGGAATTTCCGGAACTTCTGGAGCCAAAACTGACATGAGAGAAATGGACGCCATTCTAGATTGGTCAAGCGAGCCATCAGGCATGGATATCAGGTTCGACAACACAAACTCCAATTGTTTTGCAAGCAATTCAGTTTGCTGAAGTGGTACAACATCTGACCAGGTAACAATATGGAATACGAGATGAAACCCATCGTTGACCACTTCAATCGAAACAGGGTTGTCAACAGTCCCGGAATCTTCCAATGTTTGCCAGGGGAATGAATGGTTTTGACTCTCAAGTTGTAATACAAGAATTGTATCAAACAGTCGCGAGTTGGGGTGACCAGTCCATCTTTGAACGTCAGTGGGCTTGGTGTGTTGGTGGCGTCGGGTAGCTATAGCAGCTTCGCTAGAAGCACGAAGCAAGTCTCTATTAGACTCAACGTTGACTCCCACCACGGGAAGGGTTGTCACACAAGGGAATGGAACCCCATCTAGCACCACGTCGTCTCTACCAGACAGGACAACACCGAAAGTGACAGTTTCTTCGCCCTGATATTCTGAAAGAACACGGGTCCAGGCGGCCTGGAGAAGTGACTGTGTGGATATTCCCTGGTCTTTGGTAAACTGCTTGAGTTGTTGTGATGTGACGGCGGATTCATGTGTGATCGATTGGACGTTTCTCGCATTTTCGGTCAGGGGTGTCAGTGTCGGGAATGGATTGACGACAATGGATTGGGCAACACCTTCCCAATATGAGCGCGAGTCAGTTGTGGCAGTCGTGGAAAGGCTCACGACCCGCTTTGCAGCGGCTATCACATCGTATGATGGGATTTGATCTCCCCGTATGAGCGAACTAAAGTCGTTCAAAATGATGTCGAGGGAAAAAGCGTCGTACAGTGCATGATGAATACACAGTAGGAGATGTGTGAACCCTTCATCTTCGTACAAGGTAGCTCTCCAGGGCGGGATCGACAGGTCTGCCAAAATCTCAGACACAGCAGATGACTTCCAGTCCTTCACGTCAACCTTGGATTTGGCAATAGTAATAGAAGGAGACGCAGCATGGTAGAGCATCATCTGGTAAGTTGACCGGTCAAGACCTTCATTGTCTCCCATGGTGAAGCCCGCCCGAAGCATCGGATGTGTTTTGGTCAGAACATTCAGCTTCTCAATGACGGTGTGTTGCTGCACCCCAGCTTCAAATCTGAGTGAAAGGTGGTTGACATAAGTTTCACCACTGGAACGCACAGATTCGATAAGCATGGCGTCTTGAATACAAGTGCAATCCAAAATGACATCATCTTTGGGGACATGGTTGTCGACGGAGCTCGAGCTTGGAGTGAAAATGTGATTGCCAGTAGACGCAGTGCTCGGCCTGTCCTCGATAGCTTTTTCCAAGTGCTGGGAAATCTTTGAACAGGTAAGACATTCCAAAATGTCAACTCCAGAGATGTGGTAACCGTCATTGCGCATGATAGTCGCAATTTGGAAGGCATTGATGCTATCCAGACCGAGCTGGAAGATGGTCGATGACATTTTGATCTTGTTCTCTGGGACTCGAGAGACCTTAGACAAGACTGCACAAACATACGAACTCAAGTTTGCCTCGTGAGGTCTATCGAGACATGTGCTATCGTCGGGGGTGGTTACTTTCACCGACGGGTTCTCGGACGACTGCCCAAAAAGCTGCGGCTTGGGGACAATGCTGAAAGGGACATTTTCCTCCACGGGCCTGGTCACNTCGATGACATTTTGATCTTGTTCTCTGGTACCCGAGAGACTTTAGACAAGACTGCACGGACATACGAACTCAAGTTTGCCTCGTGATGTCTATCGAGAAATGCGTTATCGTCGGGGGTGGTCACTTTCACCGACGGGTTCTCGAACGACTGGCCAAAAAGCTGCCGCTTGGGGACAATGCTGAAGGGGACACTTTCCTTCATGGGCCTAGTCACCAGAGCAAGGAGTATATCTTCGAATGATTGAACCCATTCGGCAATGAGAGATTCATTGATTGCGGCACTGATGATTAATCTGTGTTAGTATGTGTCATAGTGCAAAATAGTTTCAAGGCCAACACTTACAAATTGTTGTGCAAAGAGATCTGGATTTCGTCGCGTAGCGAATCTTGGTTGATTTCACACANCTGCCCAAAAAGCTGCGGCTTGGGGACAATGCTGAAAGGGACATTTTCCTCCACGGGCCTGGTCACCAGAGCAAGAAGAATATCTTCGAACGATTGAACCCACTCGGCAATGAGAGATTCTTTGATTGCCGTACTGATGATTAATATGGGTTAGTATGTGTCATAGTGCAAAATAGTTTCCAGGCTAACACTTACAAATTGTTATGCAACGAAATTTGGATTTCGTCACGTAGCGAATCTTGGTTGATTTCGCACACAATCGGGATATCCATCCCACTTTCATCTTTGGTTATGTCCCACAGAGCTGACTTTCGCGATCCCGCAAGATCTAGCGGCTGCACAATAAGCATGGTATCGAATAAGCGGTATTGGCCGCCTCCGACAAGCTTCTGAATATCCCTCAACGGAGTGAAGGAAAATGGTTTAACAGCATCATTCATGTGTTGGAAATGCTTAAGAATATCCAACACCCCGACAGCCCGGAAATTTCCGATCCGGACTCTCGATGGTATAGTGTTAAAGCAAGGAGCAACAATAGAATCGACATTTGGGACATCAACATGACGACCTGAGATCACGTTGCCAAAAACAACATCATCCAACCCCAGCACAACTCCAGTAGAGATAGACCAAGCTGCCTGCAGGATAGACATCACAGACACCGACTCCTCACGAGCCCGCTTAGAAAGCGCTGAGACAGAAACTTTGACACTCTTTGACATCACAGATGGCTGGCTGTCAATGTCTAAAGGGATATTACGTGGAGAGAATCCTCTCATTGTGTTACTCCAAAAAGTCGATACTTCAGGGCTGCGATGAAGAGAGGCTTCCAAAAACTTGTCGTAGGCCCCGTCTTCGGCAATATCGGTACCGCTAGCCAAAGCTTCAATTTCGTTCAAAAGAATGTTCATGGCGATTCCATCATATAACGCATGGTGAATTGCAACACACATGTCGATCCCAGAGAATGAGTTGACAAAGCCAATGGCAAAAGGCGGTGTTTGCGTATCTACCACGTCACCAATATGCTTCTTTAACGCCACAAAACAGTCTTCGATAGAGTTTGCTCCCTCTTCGAGAATCTTGAGTTCATTGCTACGATCCAATTGAACTTGAACGAATGCAACATCGGGGTTTCCAACGGCATGGAATGTAGTTCGAAGGATAGCTCGGCGCTGTTGAATTTCCTTCCACAATGACCGAGCCGTCTCTACCGAACACTTCAAGCGGAACACCATTTTACAAAGATAAATGTTTGAATCGAGGGCAACCAACATTCCCATTTGAAGGGGTGTGCATGGTAAAACAGCCGAAACCGATAATCCTGCGCGCGAAAAATGAGATCTTGTCTCTTCCACTAGAGCAGGAGTAAGAAGCGTAGGATGAAGCTTCGAGCTGGAATTCGCTGTTTCTGTCGTAAGATCACTGCCAAAGATAACAGCAGCAAGGTCAGAAACAGTGTGGGAACGAAGCAAACATGACAACGGGACTGAAATCCCGAGAGCATCAGATAGAGCTTTCAGAATCCGGATGGAGGCAAATGAGTCCAAGCCCAATGAAACGAGTGATGCCCATGGCTTGATAGAGGAACGCTCTATTTCGAGCGAGACGGCAATAGCATCAATGAGCGTTGCTTCATGGGGGGACGCTTCGTAACAATGCAACCCAGACATGTCTACACCACCGGTTGTAGCACAGATCATCTTATTCTCGGGGCTAAGTGCTGCAAAGGTTTGAACGAGTTCGTTACGGTCGAGCTTCCCGCTGGCAGTCAACGGAATCTGAGGGAGAGGAATCAAGAACACTGGTATCATGTACTTTGGGAGCTGCGCCTGAAATTGCCGAATCACAGAATCCCTTTTGTCCATGTGGACACTTGATTCAGTATCATGCTTAGGAACATAACAGCTGATGAGTACGTCTGACTCGACAACGATAGTTGCACTTGAGGAGCCCAATCCGATAGATGTGATGATGCCATTGATTTCTCCCACGTCAACTCTTTGACCGCGAACCTTGACTTGACCGTCGATACGACCAATGATCATCAGTGAGCCGTCAGGAAGCATCCGTCCCAAATCTCCAGATCTGTAAAGACGCCCAAAGTCCGGATGCTCAAAGTACTTAGCATTAGTGAGATCACTGTTGTGAAGGTACCCGGCGGTAATTTGGTCGCCGCCAAAGACAAGCTCTCCGACAAATCCAATTGGAACAGGTCTCATGCTGTCATTGTTCATTACAAAGGCTGAGGTGTTGGTAAAGGCAAAGCCAAGGTGGGAGATATGCTGGCCGGGGAACATTTGTTTGACGGTGCAAATGTTTGTCGTCTCACTGGGTCCATATCCTACAAATTGTGTTAATATCATTATTCTGATCGAATATAACTTCAAAACTCACCTTGGAACAGCGCTCCATCTGTTGACCATGCGCTGTAAACATCTTCGGTCATAGGCTCACCAGCAGTAACAAGGAATTTGACGCAGGGGATGTTCCGTCTGTTCAATAAAGATGCCACAGTTGGGGTCAAGCTAAGATGCGTAGCCTGGACGGAAACTATCGCTTGTTCAAAATCACTAAAGATTGTCTCGTTGGTCCCGGAGCAAAGCGCAAGGCCATTGAGCCAAGTCCAGAAGATCTCAAATACAGAAACATCAAAAGCTTGTGAGCACGCTTGTAAGAGACGAGACTCTGGAGTGAATGGATAGAGGTTGGTCAGAACGTCGACATTTCCCAAAAGGTTCAAGTGTGTTGCAACCACTCCCTTGGGTACACCGGTTGTACCTGAAGTGTAAATGACATAAGCTGGCCTATTGGGATCGGGTACGTGTTTCACATTGTCGTCTGGTACACTAGACAGATCAACGCCACTCAAGTTCAACACCTGGCAAGGCATATGGGAGGCAAGTAGCTCCATTGCCAAATCATCAACCAGACACAGGTTGACTCTTGCACTTGTGATGATAGTTTGCACGCGGGCAGGAGGAGTCGATGGAAGCAGAGGCAAATAGGCATGTCCAGACTTGACAATGGCCAGAATGGTTTCGTATAACAACGGCGACTTTTGCATGATAACAGCCACTGAAAATTGTCTCGTTGGTCCCGGAGCAAAGCGCAAGACCATTGAGCCAAGTCCAGAAAATCTCGAATACAGAAACATCAAAAGCTTGTGAGCACGCTTGTAAGAGACGAGACTCTGGAGTAAATGGATAGAGGTTTGTCAGAACGTCGACGTTTCCCAAAAGGTTCAAGTGGGTTGCAACCACTCCCTTCGGTACGCCGGTTGTACCCGAAGTGTAAATGACATAAGCTGGCCTATTGGGATCGGGTACGTGTTTCAAGTTGTCGTCTAGTACACCAGACAGATCAACGCCACTCAAGTTCAACACCTGGCAAGGCATATGGGAGGCAAGNAGCTCCATTGCCAAATCATCAACCAGACACAGGTTGACTCTTGCACTTGTGATGATAGTTTGAACGCGGGTAGGAGGAGTCGATGGAAGCAGAGGCAGGTAGGCATGTCCAGACTTTACAATTGCCAGAATGGTTTCGTATAACAACGGCGACTTTTGCATGATAACAGCCACTACGCCGGGGTTAGGAATCGACGGAGATACACAAGTGATTAACCTGGCAATTCTGTTGGAGCTCCTGTTGAGATCACCGTAAGACAGTGTTTTCAAGACGGGAAGGCCATCATTGCCATTCAACTCGGATATGAAAATCAACGCTGGTTTATCAGGGTGGTTAAGGACAACTTGCTCAAATGCCGTTGAAACGTCTGGAGCGCGTTCTAGCGTCTGATAGTTCGGGTTGAAAACAGAGAAATTCTGAGTGATAAGCTTCTCGTTGATTGATGCCATTGGAGTAGAGGGGTGCGATACAAACAACCGGAATAGAGAATCCAAAGTTGAGAGAAGAACAACAGCGAGTTGTTCGGGTATTATGTCAGGCGATGCCAGTTGCAGTGNGCCAGAATGGTTTCGTATAACAACGGCGACTTTTGCATGATAACAGCCACTACGCCGGGGTTAGGAATCGACGGAGAGACACAAGTGATTAACCTGGCAACTTTGTTGGAGCTCCTGTTGAGATCACCATAAGACAGTGTTTTCAAGACGGGAAGGCCACCATTGCCATTCAACTCGGATATGAAAATCAAAGCTGGTTTATCAGGGTGGTTAAAAGCAACTTGCTCAAATGCCATTGAAACATCTGGAGTACGTTCTAGCGTCTGATAGTTCGGGTTGAAAACAGAGAGATTCTGAGTGTTAAGCTTCTCGTTGATTGATGCCATTGGAGTAGAGGGGTGCGATACAAACAACCTGAATAGAGAATCCAAAGTTGAGAGAAGAACAACAGCGAGTTGTTCGGGTATTATGTCAGGCGATGCCAGTTGCAGTGACAAATTAAACCCAGTATCCAGAGGGATAACTTCAAGGAGAATCTCACTCTCAAGATAATCTTGGTTGGATACTTGCTTCACGCTGCCGACCACATCACCAATCATGGTCTCTTGGTACGCAAACAAAACGTGCCACAGCGAAGACTTTGAGTCGCAAGTCTCGAGAACCTTGTTAAGTGGCATTCTTAGATGTCTCAAGATGTTTTTCTCAGTTGATCTCAGTCCCATCAGAGCGTCCCTAATGCTGTGGTACTGATCAAGGTGTACAGGCATGGGAAGAGAGGTTATACATGGCCCAATAGTATCCTGGATTCCTGGAATTGCCTCTGTCCTTCCTGAAAACACATTTCCAAGAGTAACACTTGAAGTTGCCATGACGTTCGCGAACAGGTAGCCTGTCGCAAGCTGGAAGAATGTTTGAGGGGCACATCTAGTCCGCTTNTCCAAAGTTGAGAGAAGAACAACAGCGAGTTGTTCGGGTATTATGTCAGGCGATGCCAGTTGCAGTGACAAATTAAACCCAGTATCCAGAGGGATAACTTCAAGCAGAATCTCACTCTCAAGGTAATCTTGGTTGGATACTTGCTTCACGCTGCCGACCACATCACCAATCATGGTCTCTTGGTACGCAAACAAAACGTTCCACAACGAAGTCTTCGAGTCACAGGTCTCGAGAACCTTGTTAAGTGGCATTCTCAGATGTCTCAAAATGTTTTTCTCGGTTGATCTCAGTCCCATCAGAGCGTCCCCAATGTTGTGGTACTTATCAAGGTGTACAGGCATGGGAAGAGAGGTTATACATGGCCCAATAGTGTCCTGTATTCCTGGAATTGCCTCTGTCCTTCCTGAAAACACATTTCCAAGAGTAACACTTGAAGTTCCCACGACGTTCGCGAACAGGTAGCCTGTCGCAAGCTGGAAGAATGTTTGAGGGGCACATCTAGTCCGCTTTGCAACCCGAGATAACTCAGCAGGTGAGGTATGTCTAATCTGGTGAACAAATTTACAAGGCTTTTTCAACGCACCAGGTTGTACCGAAGCAGCTTGTAAATGCGGAAACTTTGTTGCAGTAATACCTTGCAGCTGCGAAGCCCAAAACTTCTGAGATGCAGTGTAGTCGTTGTTTTCTTCCAACAAGAAAGCAGAAACATCTGAAAATGGGGTGCGACGAGGTACTTCTTCGCCCCGGAGACAACGGTTCCAGTCGCTTATCAGCATTTCCAGAGACCAGCCGTCATAAAGAGCATGGTGAATATGTAACACAGCCCTCAAGGGTCCGTCAATATCCGGAACAACCACCTGGAGTCTCCATGGTCGCAAGAAACTTGCATCACCATGAACAGCCCACACATCGTCCGGTCTTTCAACGACCTGGGCACAACTTTCAAATGGGTTCTTGAAGATTATCTGTGCGAGCCCATTGTCGGTAATAGCAAACCCAGTACGAAGAATAGCGTGAGCGGTAGTGAGCTTGATGAAGGATGCGACAGCCTGATGGGGAGATATCTTAAACCCGAGGTCAAAGTCAACCCTGTTGCAGTATGCTGAAGACGTTTTCATTGTCTCGGTGATCATGGCTATCTGTATTGGGGCACAAGGGACAACTTTCTCGACATCCGAATGCTTCACACCAGGTGGCAGTGAACTGAGCGACACAGCGGTAGACCTGAAGGTGTCCACGACCGCGCCTGGGTCACTCGCTGAAGCCATCAAAGGCAAAAGTTGCCGAATGTGAGTAGCCTCTAGAATATCAATGGCTCCAACGTTGGCTCCATGGCTTCGTAGGTTGCTCGCCAGTTTGATTGCGACTAGTGAATCAATACCAGCAGCCGAAAGCGCCATGTCAAGGTTTAGCTTACATGACACAAAAGGCTGAATGATTTCAAGCAATGCTTTGCCGTCCTCTTGGTCATCGGAGTTCATCTCTGTGGCGTCGAGGTCAACTGGCTTATAAGATGAGCACAACTGCTGGCGGTCCACTTTTCCGGAAGCCAAACGAGGGAAACTTTCTAGAATGACAACGTCGCCAGGTACCATGAATCTTTGGAGCCATTTGCGGCACTGATTCAAGACTTCGCTTTCGCAGATACTTTTCTCGGGGCTTCCAGGTGTCACGGCACAAAAAAGCACAAGTACTTGGTCGATGACTGCTGCCACAGCGCCATGACAATACTCATAGCGAAGCGCCGCATGTTCAACCTCTCCAAGCTCCATACGCTGACCGCGGAGTTTGACCTGACCCTGAGAAATACGACCAAAGCATTCAACAGAGCCGTCTGGATTCATCACGGCCCTGTCTCCACTCCGGTATAGAACTCCATACTGGGTCTTGATGAATGCAGCCTGGGTCTGCTCAGATCTGTTGATGTAGCCGTCAGCCAGTTGAAAACCGCCGATGACGAGCTCACCAGTTTCGCCAATATCTTTGAGGGCGAATGGACCCTCTTCTTCTGCGATATAGAAATCGACTGTAGAAAGAGGGAATCCAATCGAGTTGGGACGAGCTGAAGCGGCCATTCCAGAGAGAACGGAACTGTGAAAATGTTAGCTAAGAGTTGACGGTTTATATTTGGCCCGTGTTAACTTACCAATGGATAGCTGCTTCAGTCGGTCCATACATAGCCCAAAGCATAGACGGTCTTGTCTCATCACCTCCAAACTCCTTGATTACACGCTCAGTGAGCATCTCACCGATGGTAAGGAGTAACTTAAGCCCCGGTGCGTTACTCCGACTGACTAGAAGACTACCGGCTACAGACGGAGTGAGCTCACAAGCATCAACATCCATCTTTTGAATGATGCCTGGTAGGTCATCCAACATGAAGGGCCGGAATACGCTCACAAGAGTAGAACCCCGGAATAAGGGGAAGAAGATTTCAAAAACAGAGACATCGAACGTCGGGGCGGCAAACTGCAAAAAGCGGTTGAATGGGGGGATATGTTCGTCATGAGCAAGTAGCGACTGGGACGCAGCTTTGTGAGATACACCGACACCCTTAGGAAGACCGGTGGAGCCCGATGTATACATGATGTAGGCAAGCTCTTTGGTATGAATCTTTGGGAAACGGAATTCCGTATTTTCCCCCTGGGTGGCAGAGAGTGTCGACTTGTCGACGTGAATTACGGACCTCAGCTGA
Organism: Huntiella omanensis; assembly: GCA_000833645.1. Lineage (NCBI taxonomy): Eukaryota > Fungi > Ascomycota > Sordariomycetes > Microascales > Ceratocystidaceae > Huntiella > Huntiella omanensis. The sequence goes on from JSUI01006485.1 coordinate 14,691, forward strand.
GATTTTGAAATCCATTGGCTGATATCAACATCCAATGAAGTTATCAAAACCTGGGCGTTGACATCTTTGAGGATAAATTGCAGACGCTCTGGTGGAGTATCAAGGTTTAAAGGGCAGAAGGCAGCTCCAGCTACCAGGACTGCCAATTGCGAAACATATAGTTCGGGGCATTGGGGAAGCAAGATTGGAATAATCTTAGGTCCGGAAGTTTGTTCCTCCGGCAATGCTTGACGAATTTTAGTAGCAAGACTGTACACCTGAGACTTGAGTTCTCCATATGTCAATCTGGTGGTCTTGCCATCGCGAAGGAGAGCGTCTATTGCAGTGGAGGTGCTTTCGTGGTTCTTTGAGAAGACAAGCTCATGGAGAAGAGTTGGGCCTTCAAGGCACGTTGCTTTTTTGTTAACAGCCTTCATCTTGAAAGCCTAGTACTGTCTTTGTATCGTTCACGATAGTTGATCGCAGATCTACCAAGGTGTTAGTATATAGTTAACCCTAGGGTCATTTGCGTCTAAGACGGCACAAAATCATACCATAACATGTATCAGATCACTCAGTGTGGGTACGATATAACTATCAAGTTGAGAAAAAGAATCCAGAATTCACTTTTGCATGGAAAAACTAAACAAGAACTAGGGATACTCTTTGAACAATAGCTGAGAGAATTAAATCACCAGACCCGCTCCTACGCGATGTGGCTGTCGCACTACTTGTATGTATACCTGCTCGTTTATTCCGTAGTAACAATAGCCATTGTAGCCAATGGCCATGGCATCTTTATTACGACATCGATCTATCTCGATGTTGAGTGGCCGAATTCATTGTTACTTGTGCTCCTACGCTACAGCCAGGGAGTGGCACATAAACAGTTGACGCATTATTTCTTTGGGCAAGCCTGCCGTTGCGGCCGACGTGACCCTTGACTACCCGCCAAGTTATGCCCATGTGCACATGTGTATAGACATGTATGTATATATGTCCATAAAGTACATGTCATTATCATTGCGTTTATTAATGGTCCGCCAAGACTACTTTTTGACGCTACAACTCCCTGTATAGAAGACACGAAAGAAACTAGACTTGTGTATTTTTGGCGTGATGTTGAACTTTCACCTGCCAAGAATGACTTTGTACGTGAATGGAGTACGATTTAGCTAGTAAGGTGGTATTTCCAAGACCCGACGGTATAAGTGCCCACTCCTACCAGTTCGCGAGCCCACCCCTGACAGATATCTGAACGGATTATGCACGCGAGACATCATTGTGTGATGTCGGCTTCCCTTAATGGCCAACATGCATGTATACACATACATACATACATACGTGCACATGTGAATACAACGTACAGACGTCTTGGCTTAGTTTGTGCTAGAAGTCCTACTCACGATTACTTCAACTTGGCACAACTTTTATCTAGGATTACCATGTAAATAATCGCTAGCTGAAAGGTCACGGTGAATCATGACGAGCAGGAAGTACATACCAGTTCGTTGGTTGGCTGCTCCCACTGCCATATGCATCCACTGTATTGTCATGATCTGTTCCTTGGAGACAATGGGAGCGCGAAGATACCCCCCTTGCGTGTCAAGGAATTGTTCACGCAACCAATAAGACACCCGGCATTGAGAATGACATGCCTTGATTGTAAATGCACTCTGGTGATTCGTGCCCGCGATGCCATTTCGTCATTATTTCATTGACATCTCCAATGTTCCTCTAGGAATATTCAAAGAATATCCAAAAAATACAAGCACACTAAACCCAAAACAGAAAACATAAATCCACAAAACATAAAATACAATAATTATAATATACCAAGATAAAAAGCACAACATTAATATATGCACACACAAGAAATATCACCCAAGTATAAAAGCCAAATGCAAGTCACAAACACAGACGTCATATAACCACACAGGCAAAAGAAAAGAACTACAATTTGGAATGGAAAGAGGTAANTGCTAGAAGTCCTACTCACGATTACTTCAACTTGGCACAACTTTTATCTAGGATTACCATGTAAATAATCGCTAGCTGAAAGGCCACGGTGAATCATGACGAGCAGGAAGTACACACCAGTTCGTTGGTTGGCTGCTTCCACTGCCATATGCATCCACTGTATTGTCATGATCTGTTCCTTGGAGACAATGGGAGCGCGAAGATACCCCCCTTGCGTGTCAAGGAATTGTTCACGCAACCAATAAGACACCCGGCATTGAGAATGNATTGTAAATGCACTCTGGTGATTCGTGCCCGCGATACCATTTCGTCATTATTTCATTGACATCTCCAATGTTCCCATGCTCCTTCTCATGATGGATGGATGCACAAGTACGCCTTGTAACAGGGGAGACCATTGAGTTCACCCGAACCAAACACCAGAATTTCAAAATGTACAACATATGGTGGTGAACGTGATAGTCGGGATGATGCATTCCTACCAAATTTCCCATTAAAGAGTGTCCATCTCAGCTTCGTGGAGACCTTGAACGAATTCCAGCCTGTTAGAAGCCAGCAATTACTCATCCCTGCAACGTCCATCCACACCAACATGACAATCACGACAGCCGTTTGAGAGACTAACACAGCCTTGACCGGGGGGTAATCTGTCCGTGACGAAATGTAGGAACGCTGTATGTAGCGTGACTGCTCGAACGATGCTGTGTTGATGTGTTGAAATCCAATATCACGGCTTTTTGATTGGCTCTGGATACCCTGGGGAGGCGGGGGAGAGACTTCATCCCGCGGTATGGGCGTGAGTTTTGTTGGTGTGTGCATAGAGTCCATCATCTTTGGCATTCGTTGAGACATCCAAACTAGATGTAAATACGAAAAGGGTAGTGAAGTTGAACTTGACACAATCCTTCATTGTCTGTAATTCGGTGATATGGATATCACGCTTGTTGAGGATATAAAAATGGTAACCCTATTGTCCGTGCTATACGATAGGGTTTTGTTGAAGTACAAACTCCGCCGATCTTGTAAGTCCGACTTCCTTAAATTCCGTCCAAAATGTTGACGAAGAATCCTACGGAACAAGGAACCTGTATTGAATATGCGCGCACATCCACTCTGGACAAAAATCGAAATCCAGATATACGGAAATACGCCTCACTGATAGCACTTTCGTTCATCCGGCTCAATTTGACCCAACCTCTCCGTTTTTCTCCGTCCACCTGCCACGCCAAGACTCATAATCGAACCATTTATACTATGAATTCCTGTGGTCTAGCTTTCAACATGAACTCTTATACAATGCTGCTATGTTACAGTTGTGCTCCAGAATCGGAGTCCAAGAGCCTCACAAGCCGCGGTTGGCCCTCCATCATCCAAGTAACTTTGACGTAATCGATATTGACGACCCCCGCCGCGCCCCCACCATGTACATACTTGGGGGGCATCATAGAGAATATACGTATGTACATACATATGTACATGTGAAACTCCTCAAGTTGAGTTTCCCGTATTTGAGAATATGAGATCAAATCCGTCATTCAAATAAACATAAAGTATACTCAAACACATATTATGAGATGTGTCAACATACGTTTTGTAGTGCCCCAAATTTTCTCACCAGCCAACGCTAGACTTGACTTAGTGCCATAGGGTTATACCCTACCGAAGTTTATCCATCTGATTAGATTCCGTCAATTTTATCAGATCAAACTAGTGGACTATCGCATAAACGTGTCGTAGGAGTGGACCATGTTGGGAAAAATCTGCAGTTGTCCCATGATCTGCTCGTAGAAGTTCCAATTCGAGCTTTTAAATCCGTGAGGCCCCAAAAAATCAGTAGCTTAAATTTGTACTTTTTTTTCCCTCGTCTATGGTATGTCATGCGCTAACGGTGTCTACAAACTTGAAGCTTGTAGGTTCAATGTTGCAGTTGGATGGCTTGCAGAACATCATGATATCCTACCATCGCAACCGGCAGGCAATTATTTTCATGTCCTTTTGTCGGACGCTTCTGTCAGGATTTGGTCCCGCCGAACGGCCTTTGTCGTTTTGTCATGTTATTTTGGAATTACCATGAAGTCCGTCAAGGCTAAATCTAAATCCGGAGCGGAATGATTCGAGTAGGGTGGGTTCGTGGTGCGAACTGCGACAAAGTAGCGCAGGGAAAACTCCGCGTTTCTTGATGTATGTATGTATGTATGTACATCACACAGTCTGAGGGTTCCTGAATATTCAAGTTATGGTTCCTGGTGAGGAATTATGGGACGTTTGGGCGATTCCTTGGCGTGGCTAACATATACGTATAATGGCTTTATTTGAACCTGACAGCAGATCATATGGTTGAATTGATGAATCAATCGCAACTTTGAATAGGTACAGTTATTAGGAACCATAATCACTAAAGCTCCTTGGCAGTATCTATTCATACCATTGGTAGTCACCGGGATCGGAACAACTCTGTATACGTTATCAGATCCTCCGACCTCGTCTCAGCACGCCTCCTCCCGCCTCTAAACCCTGGTTCCCAGATGTCACGACTGCACCTATGACGAACCAACCAGCCCCGTGTTTGTCCCAAAACCTTGTACGAGGTGCAGAATTTTCACAACAAGGAGCCAGGAACAACAGCAAAAACGACAGGAGGAGGGGGCGGCGGGGTGGCCCTTGTCCTCTACATTATGGCGTGGAGGCGTTGTCTTTCCCGTGCTTGTTTGCTTTTTATTTTTTTTTTTAGCGACACATGCATCTGATTTCTTGAACGACGACATTGCTCATGTACGTATTTTGGGATGTGTTTGTTATGCTATTGGACGCAATAATAATCCATTGACAGTATACTGGTTTAATGGCATGGTACTGGTGTGGGGAGTATTACTTCTAGAACAACTGTACCTGTATCGGGATTTGCTGCGCCATGTCAGGGACCAAGGCGGACTTGTTGGATATAGAGATTGCATAAACAAATGTCAAGACTTTCGAGTTTGCATCGTGGACTGTAGCAAAAGTCCATGTCAAGTCGTACCTTGAGAATTGGACCTACTCATGTATATATAAACGTAGTTATATATGTACATACATATGCATATGCGTAGTCACATTCGTCCGTCTCGGCAAAAAAGAACCGGCAAAGCACAATTAGCCAACATTTTTGTAATCAGATGCAATCCAAATTCCCAGGATTATAATGATGCCTTCGTGCTCCTTCCTTTTTAATCCTTAGACCCAGCTGAAATGTGTATTTTTTGGGTAGGTGAAGAGGCTCTCTTGGACATCCACACATGTGGACATTCAAACATGACTGGAGAGGGACTTTTTCTTCGTGCCGAGGAACGACAGTAAGAAAGAGGCATTTTACTTTCTTTTTAAGACGAGGCGGGAATACAATGTTCTATGTATGTCTGTATGTACATACAGTACATGGGAATATGGGTCTGTATGCATGAAGATATTCTCCACTACCGTTGTTTTCAGTGAATGGAGAAATCTCTCTCTTTAAATCACTCGGGAATATGAACTACTACCGGAAATCAGATTGATAACAGATTTTAACATGCATGAGACATTTTAGTCTCATAGAATCATACACACTAAACCTTTGGCGTCTACAGACTTGCAAACTTCTTGTCGGCTGAAAGTTCATTCATAACAGAGAATCGATTGATAAACGAATTTGCCTTACACCCTAAACACGTTATTTTCGATAGATCTAACACAAAACATAGTTTTCCCCATATTTTAAGAAGAAAAAAACCGGACGTGTGGAAGCGGAAAAAGGAGCGTTACATGTGGTATTGAAGAAAAATATGTGTAGCGCTTTCGGAATTCCCTTTGGTGGACCATTTTCCTCTTTTTTTTTTCCTTCACCGGCGAGTTACGGATCTGATTAGCCCTCAGATCATATCAATCAATATCCACGGCATGAATTTAGTTTTAAATGGGGCCACTGTGAGCTCCATAGTGGGGGAAGAGTAGATCCTAATCCTCTAGTGTCTCCTTGTTCCCACTATACGTCCTCAGAACCGGCCACTTATGTTGCCTTCGGTGATACGTCGCATCATAAGGTTTGATTCCGATATAAATGACCTCGCTACGTATTCACTTATATCCATACAGAGAAATGTACACGCAGTCTACTGGGCTAATGCGCATACGACGTAGGCCATCTCCGCCCTTGCAGAGTTTTGACGCACACAAGACACAACATGGCATGATCTGGCACGCGATGGAAACTCGGATCGAAGGTGGAGATCGAGACGTTCATCAGCAGGGTTCCATGACGTCTTGAGGCCAAGTTAAAACTGAGACGCCTATGTCCATGGGCTCTCTTTTTTCCCCTACGAACCAAGTTTGGCGTTTGACAAGAAAGCGGACTGTGGGTTTACATCTTTTTTTTGCTCCATCATCCTGAGATGGACAGAAATGCGATGATCATTTCTTTTGGGAACACAAATTCAGCCAATATTGGTTCAGAAGCACGTTAGAATGAGCTATATACGTAATAAATATTGTGAAGCGCTACTTTTCCATGTTCTTGCATGTGGTTTATCAATCTAAAATCCTTAAGTTTGTATTTCGGTTTCTCGCTGGCTTTTCAGTTGTTCCAACAAATGCAGGGGCTTTTTTCGCCACCGACTTGACAGTATATCGAAATGCCAACTCCACTTGAAACGTGAAATTCTCTGGCCGAGGAAGTAGGAAAACTTCAAGTCCGCTTAGTCCAGAGAAGACCGGAAATCCCCGCACATGCCTCGGCGGTACCTCGAGTCCTCAACCCCAAGCCATTCTTCAGTAGTCAATTGTGGCCTGATTGATAAGATCTAGACTGATACTGCAAGGACCATCAACTATACTGATTGATAACTGAGACAACCCCAGGTGTGCCACGGACGGGGAAATCCACGCAAAACAGAAAACACACAACACGACATACACACAAGTTTTGAGTCCGTCTTGGCAGGTTATGTGACCGCTCCTCGACCACAGCATTCATTTTCTAGTTTTGGAATTTCGGATGACACACAAATAGCTACATCACGCAAGCTGTCGTCTATGTGCATATGTCTGTCAAATCTTTATAGGCCATGTACCGGCCCTAGCGCTCTATGACCTAGACCAACGTGAGGCCACAATAGCGCCTAGACCTAGAATGTGTGCAAACACCATGGCTACAAACAAGAATCGCAACGGAATCTCCACTTTGGCTCCTGGATTTCACTATATATCCGCTCGTTGCGGCAATCATGGTCATTGCATGGCGCTCTGGTAGATGGATTATTTGCTATTCTAGGCCATCTTGACGCAATATCAGCCAAATCTGGGACGACAGTCTTGGGTATCGGACAAACCCCCCTTCTCCTCCGTGACTTGTAAACCGTCTAGTATTAAGTTTCTGGCTCCGAATCCGAGACTCCCACGGACTAAGAAACCGCAACTGGCAACGGTCTCTTTCTGGCCCTTCCGCTCTTCGCCTTCCCCTTGCTTCAGTAAAAATTTATCTGATCTGGCCCCGACTGTGTTTTCAGTCAGCTCGTCATGGCCAATCCATGTCAGAAATTTTTATCAGATTTGATTTTTCTGCACCACGAAAAAAAAGAGACTTCTAAGGGACAGGGGGGGGGCTTGTAGTAGCTTTTATCCACTGGCTCCTCTGCCACGTCCTCCGAAAGCCCCCACACGCGGTCCAGTAGCTATTAGACCGGCTTTTCTTTTCTTCAAGCTTACTGTGATACTAGATGTATGTTGGAGAATTCACTTCTTTTTGGATTGTAGAACTCTGGAAGCTCACTGGACTATGTGAACACATACATACAATGTACATACTTATAAACCCCGAGTGTATTGTATTGTATGTGCGTTTTGTGGAGGGGAAACACGGCAGAGGGGTGTGTGTTAGTGTGAAGGACTAGTGGGGCCATTTACACCCCACACATGTTACTTTGGTCGGAGAAAGTTGGCTGGCTGATGCACTGCACAGCTATCCACTACATTACAGACTTGCCATTAGTACATGCTACATCTCACCAACATGGATGTCATCATATATGTCCATATACATAACGAACAAGATAGAACAATGCCATCAAAGAAGATGCAACTCCTGAAAGTCCTGGAATACCGACAAACTCCACAACCATCACAGACTCAACTGAACGGTTTTGCCATTCGTTCTCCGTGCACTCAAGCTTTACGACTTATGTTGATGTCCTAAGCCCCTTGCCCTCCCAATCTCCTTCTAATTCCTTCAAGTTCTGTTGACCTGAAGGCTAAAGCTCTAAACTCATATAATCCCAGAAACAGAAGTTAAACCGTGATTCCTGCAGCACCCCAAATAGGAATCACCACCCCGCGAGCTCAAAAATTCCACAATTTATCGTTTCTGACGTTCTCGCTCACCTTGCCGTTGCGGCCCGGGTTTATTTTTACACCTTTTCTAGTACTGTACGCTATCCCGGTGTATACTTGGGTTTGTGTTTCGGCTTGCCTTGCTTCTATTTTCCCGTTGGAATCCCACTTGCCATCATGTATAAATCAACAGCTGTCCCCGGTTATCCATCTTTCTGTGCTCCTATTCCTTATTGTTCTTTTTCTTCATCATAATCGACCTGTCATCTCTTATTCTCTTTGCTCTTTCATATACCGAGCTACTCTACACCTGCTTCATTGCATCATTTGTTTCGAGTGTCCTTTCTACACCACTTAACACCAAAAANATCATATCTTCTCTCCATTTACACTTGTTTATCTTTGTCTTTTTAAGGCTCTATTCCTCTTTGCCTTAACAACAACATCTGAGCTCATACACCCCCACCTTGTGGCTATTTTGATACCCCTAGTCTTTACCCCACTACCCACTCATTCTTCATAATGTCTCCTCATATCGATGACGGTCACCTTGACCTTGACATCTCTGGCAACACCTCGCCTATTGCCTACACCCCCGCTGGCAGCACCACCAGCGGCTCAGTGACTACTGTCCGTACTTCTTCTGCTCCCGCTACCTTGGTTGACAATGTTCTTCCCGCCGCTAGCTCTGATGAGCTTCACGACCTTGTCTGCCTTGGTTTCGGCCCTGCCAGCTTGGCTGTTGCCATTGCCACCCACGATGCTGCTTACAACGGCCGCTCCCTGCGCTCTGATGGTCGCCCCCCCAAGATTGCCTTCCTTGAGAAGCAAAACCAGTTTGCGTGGCACCCGGGTATGCTCCTTCCCGGCGCCAAGATGCAGATTTCCTTCATGAAGGATCTGGCTACCATGCGTGATCCCCGCTCCCACTTCACTTACATCAACTACCTTCAAAGCGCCGGCCGTCTCATTGACTTCATCAACCTGAGCACATTCCTGCCCGCTCGTGCCGAGTTCGAGGACTACCTTAGATGGTGTGCGTCTCACTTCACCCACCTGGTCCGCTACTCACAGGAGGCCATCTCCGTCACTCCCGATGCTACTCCGGCCGAGGGTGCCGTCCAGAGCTTCACTGTCAAGTCGCGCAACGTGCACACTGGCCGTGTCACCACGATTCGTGCCAAGAACGTTTTGATTGGTGTCGGTGGCCAGCCCAAGCTTCCTCCCGTTCTTGACGTGCAGGACTCTCGCGTGCTTCACTCCTCGCAGTACTGCTCCAAGATCCACTCGCTCCTTAAGGATCGCGATGCGCCCTACAAGGTTGCCGTCATTGGTGGTGGTCAGAGTGCCGCTGAGATTTTCGCCAACGTGCAGACCCTGTACCCCAACTCCCGCACCTCTCTGGTCATGCGTTCAGAGTTCCTGCGCCCCAGTGACGATTCTCCCTTTATCAACTCGGTCTTCAACCCCGAGTTCACCCAGGAGGTCTGGAACCGTGCCCCCGAATACCGCAAGTTCCTTCTCACTGAGGCTCGTGCTACCAACTACGGTGTTGTTCGTCTGGAGCTCATTGAGGCTCTCTTTGAGCGCATGTACGAGCAGAAGCGTGAGCTTGGTCCCGATGAGACTCGCTGGCCTCACCGCATCCTGGGTGCCCGCGAAATGACTCACCTGGAGCAGTCTCCCAAGGGCCTTAAGCTTCACATGAACACTTACGTTGTGCCTAGTGAGCTGAACCCCGTCATTGACGGTCCCGTCGAGAAGAAGACTCCCACAGAGACTTTGGATCTGGATCTTATCATTGCTGCCACTGGTTACCAGCGGAGATCACACGTCAACATCCTTAAGGATCTGTGGCACATGCTCCCCGGCAAGGTTGGTCCCAGCAACACCCCATACGATGGTTGGACTGTGGATGTTGCCGGCTCCGCCCGCGAAATGGCGGTTGACCGTCAATACAGAGTCAAGTTCCAGCCCGGCGCCATTGCCGAGGGCTCTGGTATCTACCTGCAGGGCTGCTGCGAGGGTACCCACGGTGTAAGTTGACATTCCAGAACACATGATAAACTTGCTTGACACATTAACTAACTCTTAAATCTACTCTAGATCTCCGACACTCTGCTTTCCGTCCTGGCTATCCGCTCTGGCGAGATTGTCGATGCCGTCTTCAAGAACTAGACGTGATNGAGTCAAGTTCCAGCCCGGCGCCATTGCCGAAGGCTCTGGCATCTACCTGCAGGGCTGCTGCGAGGGTACCCACGGTGTAAGTTGACATTCCAGAACACATGACAAACTCGCTTGACACATTAACTAACATTTAACTCTACTCTAGATCTCCGACACTCTGCTTTCCGTCCTGGCTATCCGCTCTGGCGAGATTGTCGATGCCGTCTTCAAGAACTAGACGTGATTTAACCTACAGGCGTTGCTACTAGTGTGTACAATGGCCATTGACTGGTCAAGCATGTGCTACTGTGGCTGCACCTAATCAAAATGATGGGATTGGCGTTTTGTTTTTTTTTCTTCATATCTCTGTTGTTTTTATGTGTTTGGCTCGCAGGATCTCATTGGATGACATTTGTTTTGGTTTGCTTTTTTGTGTAATATACAGTTTTATGTTTCGTCGCAAGTTCTTTTATTCAATATTTCGGTGTTTATGTCTTGAATTGGATACTTGTCAAGTGTCAATGTCTCCACACTTGACAAGTTAAAGAGTGACAGTTGTAGGATGATGTCGTACGGGAAAACATACTTCCCAATTGAGCCATTCATGTCATGTCAGTTTGTAATCACGTGATCAGAGCGCCACATCGTCATTCGGCAATCAATTTAGCCAAGCGTTTGACATGAGCCGCATCTGTGACATGGCCATGGCCATTCATAGTTCCGTTAACCAATACGCCGAAGTGACATTACAATTACAATCATGTTCACATAAACGACTTTAAACAAATCACCAAAAACAAAACTTCGCTCAATTTATTGATCTAAAAAAGCATAATCCTACATCGATTCGTGCAAACAATTTATCCACTCTCCCGTCTGGAAAAAAACATAAAAAAGCAAGGTAAGAAAAAGAGAAAAACTGCGGCAATTGTATGTATAAAACAGCTCAAACCCGAAACTCAAAAATCAAAAGCTAAAACACCTTACAGAGCCTTAGAAGCCCAACCAATAGTGTTGTTACCACCATCAAAGACAACAAAAGCGGCCTTAAGAGCGACATCACCGAAAATGTTAGTGCCGATGCTATCTGAGGACTGCATACCACCGAAGCAAGTATTGGCAGTGACAGCAGTGAAGTTCATGAAAGAACCGGGGATGGTGATCATGCTACCACCAACCTCGAAAGAGAAGTCGGGGAGATCAGCCGAGCAAGGGAAGGTGAATCCACCTTGAGTTCTATCAAAGGCAGCACCCTTGACCTGCTTGTAGTAAGCAGTGTTGACGGAGTCGGGAAGCATGAGCAGGGTGGTACCGGTGTCAGCAATACCCGAAATAGCAGTGTTAGTGACAGCACCATCACCGACAGCGAAGCCTTGGGAGGTGAAGCCCCAGAAACCGTTGGAGTTGTCAACATCAGTGAAGGCAATGGTGCCGTTGTGGGCGGTATCGTCAATGAAACCGAAGTTGTACTTTCCAGGAGCGTTGTGCTTGAGATCAGCAGTGAATACTGGCTGGGTAAGGTTGGCCATGGCATTATCGAAGAAAGTCTTTTGCTTTTTGGGAGAAACAGTGTTAAGGGTGCTGAAAGCAAGACCCAAAAGACCGTCAAGGTTCTTCTCGCTAGTGAACTGAGAAGAAACCTTGGTAGCAGACTCAACGGCCTGGTTCTGAACAGTCATACCACCGATGGTGACAGTATCCATGAAGACGTCACCAGAGGAAGCTGAACCATCACCGTAGCTGATGGACCACTTAGATCCGGTCAACTTCTGGGCAGTGGTGGAGTTGGCAGCGTTATAAACAGTCTGACCCTTGACCTCAGACTTGGGAGTCTCGGTAGAGAAAACCCACAAGTCAGAAGAACCAGTGTCAAAATCAAGCATCAGAGTCTGAGGGGGGGTACCGATGTCAACGGGAGTAAGGTACTCAGTATCAGAGGAATCGACAGGGTTGGTGGTAGCAGAGCCAGTAGCACGCTTAGCCATGCGAGCGTTAGCGACGGCAGTAGCAAGCGATTCAGGCATGGAAGCGCCATACTTGGTGTAGACACTAGCCAAAGCGAGCGGGCCGTTCCGCTTGTAGTTAACATTACGGACTTGCTGGACCGACCAACCGGAGCTGCCAACGGTAGCAGGCTGGGGCTGGGCAACGGGGTAAGGAGCAGCCAAAGCGGCCTGGCCGATGGCTAGAGTGGCCAGGAGAAGGGAGTTGAGAGAAGGAGACATATTGAAACACCGGAGAGGGGGAAGTAGAAACAGAGTAAACAGAAGAGAACAAGACGAAAGAAGTGAGGACAGACGACCAAGCGTATGTGACGGCGTAAAAGGAAAATGTAATGTATAGACAAGAAATTAAGTTGATCGAGGAACTGGCCTACAAGATCTGAAGAGAATTTGGTGAAAAGAAGCTGTTGGTGTTGAGCTTGTGTGAGAGCAAGTCTGAAGNGCCAGGAGAAGGGAGTTGAGAGAAGGAGACATATTCAAACACCGGAGGGGGGGAGAAGTAGAAACAGAGTAAACAGAAGAGAACAAAACGAAAGAAGTGAGGACAGACGACCAAGCGTGTGTGATAGCGTAAAAGGAAAATGTAATGTATAGACAAGAAATTAAGTTGATCGAGGAACTGGCCTACAAGATCTGAAGAGAATTTGGTGAAAAGAAGCTGTTGGTGTTGAGCTTGTGTGAGAGCAAGTCTGAAGAATAGAAACTCCAATGTGTCGCAGAAACGGGCAGTCCACCAGATACTTATACAAAGTGGCGTGGCACCATGGACCTCTACGGATCTCCCAAACCTAGCTTGTGTGATATTGCCGACGCCTCCTTTGGAAACATCAAGTTGCCTCCTCCTCATATCCCCTGTCTGCGCAACATGAACTCTTTCATGTATAAGACAAATGTGGTCGTTGCATGGCCCATGCCTTGTTCAACTCTCGAAACCATGAAGTTCCGGTGGCCGCAGAATTAAAGGCAATAGACAGGAGAAACTTCATGGTGTCAAGCTCTTTTACTGTCTGCACGGTATCTTCGTTATTCTGAGCTGGTTTTCTAAGCTGCTTGTCAAGTGAATTATTGATTGTCGAGACTAAACATAGGTCAGGGGTTTCATGGAGGTGCGGACAGAGATGGCCCGCATTGGCCCCTTGGATTCCGGGTTGCGTCGACCGTGAGATTAATTCCCTGAAACGTAAAAACAGCAAGTTTTGTGAATTGCGTAGAATTGGCTGTTGATAGCATGCACATACCTTTACTAGAGTAGATGCCGGCTCGGGAAGTTCTGTATGAAAGTGTACGTATATGTCTCATCTAGTATGAAGTTTCATTTCATCTGACGAGCTTGTTCATGGTTGATGAAATTGGCATTTTGTTCATGGCTGTTGATATCTAGGTTGCTTGAGTCAATGCCAAGACTACCGTGAACCAAACCCACGTAGAAACAAGCTTTCTCTAGAACCTAGAAGGTCTATACAAACATTACCCGAGCCACACGATGCCAAGGAAAAAACGTCCCATATTGAAAACAGCTTCGACCGGGCAGNTAGATGCCGGCTCGGGAAGTTCTGTATGAAAGTGTACGTATATGTCTCATCTAGTATGAAGTTTCATTTCATCTGACGGGCTTGTTCATGGTTGATGAAATTAGCATTTCGTTCATGGCTGTTGATATCTAGGTTGCTTGAGTCAATGCCAAGACTACTGTGAACCAAACCCACGTAGAAACAAGCTTTCTCTAGAACCTAGAAGGTCTATACAAACATTACCCGAGCCACACGATGCCAAGGAAAAAACGTCCCATATTGAAAACAGCTTCGAACGGACAGATAGCCGCCGCCAGGAAAACTAAAGCTAAGAATACAGTTGGGCCTGTAATAAGGGCAAATGTGACGAACATATTTCAGTTTGTGTAAAACTTCCCAGTACGAACCGTCGCATGTATCTAGAGCGATAATTATTTGCCTCCCATTTGTAAGTTTGGTCTTCATGACAATCAATTGACCAACTGACGTTGAAATTCTCTTCTTTGGTGTTCTTGCCAAGCCGGGATGTAGGCTTGGCGACATGGAATTTTTGGTGATCTTGCCCCTGTAACCTCACTTCTGTGGTTTTTCGGCGCCGGTCAGAGCTCTGACGACCAAGCTGACTAGTATTGAGGACCTTGACTTGTAGGGCGTGATCTTCTGTTTGCTAGAATGAATATATCATGTATGACATAAAGTTCAATGTATGTACATGTGTGGTTGGTGTTGCCTTTCACTTTGTTTATATGTATACTTGTATACCATTCAGTATAATTCACCATGTCGGCTGGAAAATTACCCTTCTACCGGTCAATATACCAAAATCATGATGACCCAGAAAACAAAAAACGAACATCAAACACCAATCATCAGCCACCTTTCAGCGTCCACGCGTCCCTCAGTTCTCAAAACAAGGCGCTCTCGTCTGCTCAAAGCTCAGTATACATAGAAACTATAGACAGTTCTTAAACTCCGATTATAAACGCTCGGTTCTCGCGCGCCAATAAACTTCATGATCCCAACTATAGTCTCAAAAGCTCTTGCGTTTCGTATCTTCATGCTAGCCCCTTCTGCATCAGGGTCTCAAAGGTCCACGTAATACCTCGAAGTCNACATCAAACACCAATCATCAGCCACCTTTCAGCGTCCACGCGTCCGTCCGTTCTCAAAACAAGGCGCTCTCGTCTGCTCAAAGCTCAGTGTACATACATAGAAACTATAGACAGTTCTTAAACTCCAATTATAAACGCTCGGTTCTCACGCGCCAATAAACTTCATGATCCCAACTATAGTCTCAAAAGCTCTTGCGTTTCGTATCTTCATGCTAGCCCCTTCTGCATCAGGGTCTCAAAGGTCCACGTAATACCTTGAAGTCTATGATCAAAATCGGCTGTCGGATTCTATTGGCGGCAATTCATATTGATGTTTCAGTAATGACTGATATGGGTGGGTTCCCCGGCTGTAAATGGCGGATTAGACTCGCCAATAGAATATGATAGTCGGATTGAAGGTTACCCTAATCAACATAGACATGTGTACATATATACAGCATGGCTATTCGTTCTTCGATACATACCGATTAATTAATGTGTCTTTGCTCGAGCAGAATGGACACTAAAGAATGAAGGCCATGTTTGACTTGCACATGTTTGTTACATTAACCTCAATATATGCATAGGTATCTCCGGATCAAATGCGCTGTATTTGTTTCCGGTCCAACAAACGGTAGGGTTATTCACAAGGTGAAACAGGGTTACCAAATAAAACAGTCACGTGAACACGAGAGCCTCACCATCGATATTTGCTCAGATGCACGTGATGAGGTTGCTTGATTGATTGATTGATTGATGTTTGTTTATTAGAGTTCCTTGTAGCCGAACTTGTCCGCTAAAATGTAGGAACTATGGTTTTTATATATGTATAGAATGGCCAAGACTGTAGCATTTTCTCCCCGTCCTGCTGTCGCCCCAAATTGGAGAGGTGCCGTATGGACCAGGGTTTAACCCACTATCTCAGCCTTGAGAACAAAAAATGACAGCAACAAAGGAAAAAATTGTGACCAGCGCGAGATCAAATGAAATCGCCACCGATCGTGTCGCAACCTGGCTATGAACCTTCCAAAGTTTGCCAGATCTATATCCACCGTGGCGTTGGTCGTCGTGTAGGGGCTCAAGAGGGATTGATTGTCGCGATGAGGGAGAGATGTGTACGGATGAACATAACCCTAGACATACTGACCACGTGATATCACCATCCCATGGTCGCAAGGCTACGAGCACGGCTCAGTCACCTGCAGTCGCGACAAATGCGACAATCCACACTTTATAGCGTCAATTGCTTTATCAATCGCCATCCAACAAAAATTTATCACCAGTTTATCCCAACTATACTGGTTGATTTGGCATTGTTATTTCCTTCTTACACTCTTTAATTTACACCAGTTTTTATTTTCTTTCTCGTGGCTGCTTTGTGCGCCTACCTGCCTATATATATATTTTCTTTTTCAGATTAGGGATGTTTGGAGTTAATTGATTGTTGTTTGTATTCACAGGCTACTAAGGCGCCAGAAACCATCTCAAACTTTNAGACCAAGCGACCGTCTGACCAAGCGATTGACCGGGGCGTTATATCCAATCCACCAAAATGGGCGCTGTTTGTTCGTGTCTTGGTGGGAGAGGGGATAGCCAGGATCTAGTAAGTCGAGCTAACTGTTTTTCACACATTCTCATACTAACGAACCCCAAGAGTGAAGAACAAAGACCCTTGAATCCGCATGATGTCTATGTAGGAGAATACGGCTCCATGGTATATTCGCATATGGAGGATGGTTCTGAAGTTCGACCAGAGGAGGACGCTCTCAAGAGGATGGCGAGTCGCACTGCCGAGTAAGTTCCAAGTATACCAGCGTAGCTAGCCAAACATAAGCTAACATAANACACCAGTTTTTATTTTCTTTCTCGTGGCTGCTTTTTGCGCCTACCTGCCTATATATATATTTTCTTTTTCAGATTAGGGATGTTTGGAGTTAATTGATTGTTGTTTGTATTCACAGGCTACTAAGGCGCCAGAAACCATCTCAAACTTTTGGGACACTCAGCTGCTGCATATCTGCGAAGTTGTTTTTTGCTTTCATCTTATCCGAGCAGCCTTTTGCATTCCACACCGGGGCCTGCGAAAATACAGACCAAGCGACCGTCTGACCAAGCGATTGACCGGGGCGATATATTCAATCCACCAAAATGGGCGCTGTTTGTTCGTGTCTTGGTGGGAGAGGGGATAGCCAGGATCTAGTAAGTCGAGCTAACTGCTTTTCACACATTCTCATACTAACGAACCCCAAGAGTGAAGAACAAAGACCCTTGAATCCGCATGATGTCTATGGAGGAGAATACGGCTCCATGGCATATTCGCATATGGAGGATGGTTCTGAAGTTCGACCAGAGGAGGACGCTCTCAAGAGGATGGCGAGTCGCACTGCCGAGTAAGTTCCAAGTATACCAGCGTAGCTAGCCAAACATAAGCTAACATAATCCAGCAACATGGTCGACGTCTATGAAATCGGAGACAATTCCCGCCCTCCTCCGGCTCCTTTCGCCTACGCAGGTCAACATGATAGACTTTTGCGATACCAACAGTTACTTGCCAAGTTATCTGACAACCAAGAAGTCATCGCGGCGATTTCAGTCGAGAAAGGAGACGATGATGATGTCGGCGTGGTTGAGATGGGAACTGTTCGTGAAAGAGAAGGATCCAAGAGACCACTTGTTGGAACCTTTAAGGATGCTGCCGAGGCTATGAAGTAGAGAAAAGACGGAGAAAAAGAACCGGAGCAACTCCGATGAGATACCAGTGCCTNCTTTTGCGATACCAACAGTTACTTGCCAAGTTATCCGACAACCAAGAAGTCATCGCGGCGATTTCAGTCGAGAAAGGAGACGATGATGATGTCGGTGTGGTTGAGATGGGGACTGTTCGTGAAAGAGAAGGATCCAAGAGACCACTTGTTGGAACCTTTAAGGATGCTGCCGAGGCTATGAAGTAGAGAAAAGACGGAGAAAAAGAACCGGAGCAACTCCGATGAGATACCAGTGCCTTGTTTACATACAAAATTAATTGTTTTTTTCACAGCATTTGCATTCATAGTCTCTGCCAAGACGTCGCGGAAAAGGGAAAAAGGATTATGTATGTGGGTATTCCACGGCTAGATATGGAATAAGGTGGGGCCTTTGTTGTGCCGGAGAACAATGCCCTGTTTATGTTTCCACTGTTCCCTCATCTAAGCTTGTGAGTGACGTCAATTGGCTGTANGAGGCTATGAAGTAGAGAAAAGACGGAGAAAAAGATCCGGAGCAACTCCGATGAGATACCAGTGCCTTGTTTACATACAAAATTAATTGTTTTTTTCACAGCATTTACATTCATAGTCTCTGCCAAGACGTCGCGGAAAAGGGAAAAAGGATCATGTATGTGGGTATTCCACGGCTAGATATGGAATAAGGTGGGGCCTTTGTTGTGCCGGAGAACAATGCCCTGTTTATGTTTCCACTGTTC
This sequence comes from Huntiella omanensis, assembly GCA_000833645.1. Classification (NCBI taxonomy): domain Eukaryota; kingdom Fungi; phylum Ascomycota; class Sordariomycetes; order Microascales; family Ceratocystidaceae; genus Huntiella; species Huntiella omanensis. The sequence goes on from JSUI01006485.1 coordinate 33,220, forward strand.
CCTCATCTAAGCTTGTGAGTGACGTCAATTGGCTGTAACCTTGTGATTCGGGTGTATACATATGTGTATATGCATGCAGGCGTTGTCTATCAATTCAGGGATGGTGCATAACATACAATACAAGGGCCTAGATGTTGATTATGAATATACATTCATACATGTATACGTACACGTAAGTACACCAAGGAATATCTTGAGCTGAGTTCGTAGTTTTACGGAACCACTTTTGAGTGGATCTGAAGTTCCCAAGGGGCCAAGGAAAAACCGGGGCTTATGGGGATCCTACTGGAGACTCGGGAATTCTTGGTTATCAACAGAACGTGATGTGGGTATATATGCACATATCAATAGCATATTTGTTGTTGTCGTGGGTTGTCGTTATCCCATGAACATAAACGAATTGACCTGTCATAATGAGGCTACTGCAGCTCGGATGAAAGAATACTAATCCTCGGTCGATGAACGCCACTTATATATTATTGGCCCGGTACAGGACACGTACGTCTTAACATGTCTATCTCTATATAATAGTAGTTATACCACTTGGTACTTGTGGCGTACCCCTCAATCAGCCCCAAACCTCACTATAACCAGTTCTGGCAGACAATGAAACGCCTCTCTAGGCTCCTATTATAACACTGACACTATGTATGTATGTACATGCTTAGCCATGCTTAGCCATGCTTACCGCCACCAGTCCCACTCTTGTCCATATCGCACTCTTTTCTCCCTTCTAGCCGAGTGCTCTAGACCCCCCCTAAACATTAATAGTCGACGGTGTAGGCAATGGCTTCAAAATACCCAGTTCGGAGGGTGGTTGTAACTTCCACGCCTCTTCCATAGCCACTACCCCGCTTGGATCCGACTTGGCAGCATGGTCTATTTGCATTTGCATCCACTCACTATAAACCTCACAATACTCGCCACTAGTCCTATCTATAGTTGCCGGTCTATTCCCCTCTCTCCGCCACCGTTCAAGATCAGCAGCCATTTTCCTTAGACGGCGTTCTTTTTTGGCCAGATTAATGCACAAAGAACAAACTGTATCACGTTGAAGAGTCTCAAAGACAAGCTTCATTCCACAAGTTTCTCCGGTGCGAGTTTCCCCAGGACAACGAAGACGGAAACGGTCCCAGCGCCAGAAGCCGCAGGTCCATACAACTTGATCGTAGTGACACATGGAATAGGTTATGTTGTGTTGAGAGATAGGTATAAGACGTAAATTTAAGCCTGTAGTAAGAGATAAACTTGTTAGCATTTTGATCAAAAGTCCATGTAGTTACCCATTGACATTTATAGGTGGAAGTAGTTCTCTTTGGTGTGTCTCATCCCGTCGATAGGTGTGCCTAACCTTCCAATCTATATAATAACCTAATAGACAAGGCTAAACACACCCCACAATAGCCACAGCTCGCTTCCACATAGGAAGTGATCAAAGATTAGACTTACCACGACTTGTGTCTTTGATTGTTCGTGCGGTACAAAGTAGTTACAAGTTTGNTCCATACAACTTGATCGTAGTGACACATGGAATAGACTATGTTGTGTTGAGAGATAGGTATAAGACGTAACTTTAAGCCTGTAGTAATAGAGAAACTTGTTAGTATCTTGATTAAAAGTCCATGTAGTCACCCATTGACATTTATAGGTGGAAGTAGTGCTCTTTGGTGTGTCTCATCCCGTCGATAGGTGTGCCTAACCTTCCAATCTATATAATAATCTAATAGACAAGGCTAAACACACCCCACAATAGCCACAGCTCGCTTCCACATAGGAAGTGATCAAAGTTTAGACTTACCACGACTTATGTCTTTGATTGTTCGTGCGGTACAAAGTAGTTACAAGTTTGTATGTGAATGTGGAAACTTGTCAAAACTTGTCGTCGATAGATTCCAGTGGAGTAGTAGGAACAAAGTAACCAACTGCAAAGGAAGTGCAGTGAAAAGGAGCTATAGGAAGACGCAAATCAAGGATATATAACTGACTTTCTAAGAAGTATTTGCTGGNTGTCTTTGATTGTTCGTGCGGTACAAAGTAGTTACAAGTTTGTATGTGAATGTGGAAACTTGTCAAAACTTATCGTCGTCGATAGATTCCAGTGGAGTAGTAGGAATAAAGTAACCAACTGCAAAGGAAGTGCAGTGAAAAGGAGCTATAGGAAGACGCAAATCAAGGATATATAACTGACTTTCTAAGAAGTATTTGCTGGGAATGCAACTGTGGAAACCTCAAAAGTAATACCATCATAGTGGCTTCATGATGCTCCTTATATCTCTTTCTATTTGTCTCGTCTACGAAACCTCATAAAGTGTACACACACATGTCTCTTGCATATCTCCCCGTTTGGTATCTTCCGGTAACCCGACGACATACATGTTCGTTCGTCGCATCGTCCAGCCGGCTTTGGTGCATGTTAGGTTCCAGTCTAGACCCAGTTCCTTCCCTTTACTCTCCAGTGGCGATCGCCTCACCCCCTCCCCGCAAATCCGACAGTTCAAATGCACTTGCTCAAGCGAAGCACGCGATGCACCGTCCATCAGCTCGCATCTAAGCCAACCAAGCCCGACCTGATGTCGCCACGCCCCGTCGTTAAAACAACCAGCACCTGTCCCGAATTGGAAACTAATAGCTAGTCATTGCCCGACTCAGGATCACTTGGTTTGGTTATCCCCTCCCCGGACCATGCCGATTGGGTCAGGAACCCCTTCTTTTTTGTACACATTCTTTTAGATGTCGGTATACTTGGCTGAAAGGTAGCAATTGGGCTCGGCCACGCCCTGGATTCCCTTGGCAGGAGCGACAAGCGAGCCCGATGCGGCACTGTAGAACTACTGGCGGGCTACTGTTACAATAAGGGAATTGTGGCGGCCACGGGAACCGGCCGGGCCGTCTAGACTAGGGTGAGTGGGGCTGAAATATGAATGCATGAATGAATGGAGTTAACCGGGTATTTCTAGTGAATTCTAAAAAAGTCAGAGACAAAGGCAATTTTCGGTAGTTTTTTGGGGATATCTATGTAGATATCACAACGTACATACAGAGAGTCAGTTGGTCTACGTTTGTGTTTGTTCTTGTGCAACGATGTATTCTAAGTAGTCTTTAGTAATGTCATTCTCACATCTCTTGTTCCTACAATCATCATCGTGTACATTCAGTACAGAGCTTCATCCCTGATATCATGCCATCATGTATGTACATACGCCACCAACAAAAGAAAACAAACCATTTTCCGAATCAAGAACTTATTACCATGGTACATTCTAGTCTATACCTTGCACAACTTATTCTTCTTCGCCTCCGCAAAACTACCCGACACACCAAAAGTATCCCGTCTTCATCAATATGCGGGATCAATAGTAAATCTCTCTCTCCCCGTGCCAACACCACCAACCCAAAAGTAACTTGAACCAGTCTTTGAATCGCCACGCATGACCAGTCACAATTACCAGAAAACGCCGTTCATGGCGTCAGCCTCACAAGTCGAAAGAATATCCCGGTACTCTTAAACAGGCACCCCATTCATCACCCGCAGCTTTATCCCGAAATCCTACCGCTATGTTTTGACACGTTACTGACTATATGTTCCACTTACCGAGAACCCCGTCAGATGCAGGGAGGACACAATTCTCGGGGAGAAGCCAGGGTCTCTACGGACTTGTTGTCGTGCAAAGCTTCCTTGCGTAGGCCTGAGAGGATCAACGAAGCACTATAGGATGTTGCAGATTACTCGTGCGGTAACAGTGGCTATGGAAAATGGTACGTGGCGTTCGAGAAGGATGAGTGCCGGTGCCCAACTTATAAGTGGTTGTTAAATGTCATGTCCTGTATGTGAGTCGTGGATGGTAGCAACCATGGACTTGCCACGGCGCCAATCCGAATGCAGACTGTTGCCTTTTTGGACAGCACACCATATTGTCCGCTATGTGGTTGGTCAAGCATGGAAGTAGGGGGGAGGGGTAGCCTCAAGAGCAGGCAGTACATGTCCGTCTAATCTTCATTGGTTCCTGCATGTAGATATCCCATGTAGTGTAGCGGACCGTAGTGGTTTGGAGGTAGTTTGACCTCAAGACTTCCTCCAAAAGCCACAATTTACAACCGAGTTGTATCTCTCATGACCTGAGTGGTCCCAGCTGGAGGATCATCCTATTCTTTCGTATGCGTCTAGATACCGATAGTTGACCGTATCTGCAGCCATGAGCCTTACCTAAGTTGGGCAGCAACTAACAAGAATGGCATGTTTATGTGGCTATTTTGAGAAGCGATACGGAAGAGACAACCTATTTCGGCCCGTTAATCTGTCTCTGGTGAACATGTGGTATGTTGGAGTATCAAGTTTTGTCGAGGTCGTACAATCCATCAAGAACTATAGACCTACATAAGTCGCTTACAGAAAGAAATTTAACCATTGGTAAGTCCACGACGTAGGTTACGTTAGTATTGGTAGAAAGAAACAACTACTCAATAATTGGCCCATGCCCTAAACTCACAGACTTCAGATTAGGATATTTCCCACTTACGAACCCTGCTCTATCAACCATGAAGTCCTGTCTGTTGGTTCCAGGTTTCTCAATTAGGCCTTTAGGCCAGACTGTCTGGTCGGACAAACTCATCCTTCGAACAAGGTCTGTGACTTCCCTCCCATCCCCAACGTATGTAAATTACATACGCAGTAGTGTGGGGCTCAAGTAACTTTGTATGAAGAGGAGTCAGTCGTACAACACTCAAGGATGCTAGCTAGCCTTCCAGCTTGCCAACGCACAATCGTGCTCTTTTCCATCCTTGTTCTTTTTGTCATTGACGGGGTCACGAAAAACGGCCTTTGGGTAGCAACACGTTGGTCTCCCTTCTTAGCCTAATAAGCCCTACGTACTGTACACATGTTGAGGCGCCAAGGGGAAAGAAACTGACCACATGTGTGGCAAGGAATGTTGGTCGAAGAACACGGTTGATTGACATCCGGACCATCATGTTGGAAGGACTGACCGCCTTTGTAATGAGAAAAGTTGGGTTTCCTCAGATGCCCAAAAGAGTCTAATGGTGGAGATCACAGTAGTGGCCACATGTCTCTTGTGATAAAAGTATACAACCCTTGTTGAAAATTTGAAAAACTTCTGTGATGCATCAATGACGTCATAGGGTCGTGATAACCCCAAGTTTATTATACAACTAACACGAGTCTATAGTGGATGTAACGACCCTCTAATGAATGGCACTTTTGAACCTAAACCCAGCCCAGTCATCTTCGTCATCCTCACTATCGTCCTCACTATCCTCATCTTCATCTTCTTCTTCAACTGGTTTTTTGGTCTCTACTTTAATCTCAGTCCCTTTACTTTTCCGTAAAGCTTCTCTTCTCTCCTTCAACTCCTTAACTTTACTTTCCAACTCCGCCATTTCGTCAAACTCCATCTCAAGTTGTCTTGTCGCATCTTCTTTCTCCCCTTCTACTCGTCTCGCCATAGTCTCTCTTGACTCTACTACAGGTTCCTTCTTAGCCGCCTGTTTTTCCTCCACCTGTTCGCGCGTTAACGCCGCAGCAGAAACAGTAGCATTGTCGTACACTGTAGATGTTGCTGCAATATCAGCCTCAAAAGCAGCCCATTCATCGTCAAGATTATCAGCGTCTTGCGATTCGGCATTTGCCATCTCCCCAGGCGCATCTATCCCATTCTTATCGGCTGTCGTGACGACCTTTGGAGTTGCTGGTCTTGTAGCCATGGTGATTTCCATCCCCGCCCCAGGAGCTCCCGACAATCGTCTTCCAGTTGGTGTCCCCGCAATGCCAATTTCCAGGTCATTTGGTCGTGGTCTTTTCGCCGGAGAATCGCTTGTCANCAGGCGCATCTATCCCATTCTTATCGGCTGTCGTGGCGACCTTTGGAGTTGCTGGCCTTGTAGCCATGGTGATTTCCATCCCCGCCCCAGGAGCTCCCGACAATCGTCTTCCAGTTGGTGTCCCCGCAATGCCAATTTCCAGATCATTTGGTCGTGGTCTTTTCGCCGGAGAATCGCTTGTCATAACCACATCCTCGTCCTCTTTAGTCCCATTCATCAATGGTCTTTTATGTCCCGTGTGTGTTCGTTCAAGTTGTTGCGCGCGGGCCTGGTGCCCTGTACTGGCGAGGTGTGTCNCTCCCGACAATCGTCTTCCAGTTGGTGTCCCCGCAATGCCAATTTCCAGGTCATTTGGTCGTGGTCTTTTCGCCGGAGAATCGCTTGTCATGACCACATCCTCGTCCTCTTTAGTCCCATTCATCAATGGTCTTTTATGTCCCGTGTGTGTTCGTTCAAGTTGTTGCGCGCGGGCCTGGTGCCCTGTACTGGCGAGATGTGTCGTCCATGATGCTTCGTTGGTTACGATTTCGTCACAGAGGAGGCAACTTAATTGGCCATTGGAAAGGTAAATCGGGTGGGTGATACGGCCGATGGTTTGTGGTTTGGTCGACATGGCAAATAAATGAAAAAAAAAAAGAGAATGTCTCAATGGTCTGACGAACGACTTGCGAAAACAATCTGAAATTCAAGCCCAAAGTAACGACCCCTAGCTATCCAACCCTAGCCAAAGTGGTAGGGAAGGACTTAACCCAGCTAGGCGCAAAAATCACGTGTCTAAAATACAATTCAACCCATTCAAAAGTATCTCGAGATTCATCCAACACGTCCAACCTTGCCTTCCGGATCATCAATCGTTGGTATTCCTCGTCGCCTACGCGCAATTTCAAAAGCCATGTCTGGCCAAGACCCCAACCAAGGAGCGCGAGCCGCTCTTGCTGGTCAACTTCCGGACCCCCCGCCATTCTGGCAATCATTTACCCCGGAGAACCTCGCCCGCATGAAGGCTTTGCGCCAGTCTATCCTGCCGGTAGATTTGAATACAACCACCCCAGGAGATGCGGGGCGCATCCCGGACGATAAGATTCCCGCGGACTTGGTGTATCTGCAGCCACCGTCCGAGCCGGAAAATGGCACATGGAGGGTCTTTGGGGACATGTACACTGTAAGTTGGGTATCATATCTCTCACGTTACGGTTGATATTAACTCTCCTCTCTAGCTGGATGATAAACTACCTTCTCTCGAAGAACAAGGCATGGACCGTCTTGTCTCCGCCCCAGCGACCGCCGCATCCCCCAAAGAAGTCAAACACATCGACCGCGCCCTCGAACTCAAGCGCCTCGCCAAGTCCATCCTTCTCAACTTTCNCACCCCAGGAGATGCGGGGCGCATCCCGGACGATAAGATTCCGGCGGACTTGGTGTATCTGCAGCCACCGTCCGAACCGGAAAATGGCACATGGAGGGTCTTTGGGGACATGTACACTGTAAGTTGGGTATCATATCTCCCACGTTATGGTTGATGCTAACTCCTCTCTAGCTGGATGATAAACTACCTTCTCTCGAAGAACAAGGCATGGACCGTCTTGTCTCCGCCCCAGCGACCGCCGCATCCCCCAAAGAAGTCAAACACATCGACCGCGCCCTCGAACTCAANAACCGGCGCAATGAGCATTGACCCAGAAGCCGCCGGTAACAAAATCACCGACCTACGCACTCTCTTCATCAACTTTCACCACGTCCTCAACGAATACAGACCACATCAAGCCAGAGAACAGGCTATTTCGATGATGCAGGATCGACTAGACAAGATTCGCGCAGAGACTACCGCGATAAACGCACAGGTTGATAAGGCGAAAAGAGTGTTGGATGGGTTGGCCAGTATTGAGGTTCCAAGCTTAGATGATACTTTGAAGCTTGCCAGTGGCAAATCAAGTTCAACTATGGCGGCTGAAGCTCGTGAAACGGCGGGCTGGTCTGACCTGGACAGTCTCGTGTCATGATNATCAACTTTCACCACGTCCTCAACGAATACAGACCACATCAAGCCAGAGAACAGGCTATCTCGATGATGCAGGATCGACTAGACAAGATTCGGGCAGAGACTACCGCGATAAATGCACAGGTTGATAAGGCGAAAAGAGTGTTGGATGGGTTAGCCAGTATTGAGGTTCCAAGCTTAGATGATACTTTGAAGCTTGCCAGTGGCAAATCAAGTTCAACTATGGCGGCTGAAGCTCGTGAAACGGCGGGCTGGTCTGACCTGGACAGTCTCGTGTCATGATGGGTTTTTTGGTCTATTGCATTGTATGGCGTTACGGTGTGGGTTCTGTTTTTAGGATATATGAGATTACTTCGCATAGAGTTTGAATGTACATAGTTACTGCAGATTAATACGTATATTTGGTGTAAGCAGAATCTCTACATAATAGTGCAAGGAATGGGAAGGCAACAACATTCAAAGTCACCACACTGGATGCACTTCGACTTTTCGGGCTTCATAACTGTGTCCACTACAGTAGACACAGTGCTACCATTGTGGTTAACAAGAGGAGTGGAAGAACAGCAAGCCATGATTGAAGTTATATCTATCATTAAAGTTAGAATTGACACGTGACAGCGACAAGGCTGTAGGGGATCTACTTACGGTAGTTATTGCGCTAATTGCAGTTGACTGTGGGGTGGATATCGTGGGTTTTAAGACAAGATCGAGGTAGAATTTGGATGAATTTTATATTTTCAAAGCTAAGATTAATGAATTGTATGTACATGGACTAAATAAGTCCATTCAAGCTTATCTTTCTGAGACTCCAACGTGCGGCCCGGTGTTTTGTCGTATATGACGTATTTGGGGCAATGCAAGGCAGAGACATTTAGGGTTTGTTGGGGCTCAGACATGATAACCCTACTAATGACCTATTCAATGAGCAATGAGTGTCTGTAGAGAGTNTTATTGCGCTAATTGCAGTTGACTGTGGGGTAGATATCGTGGGTTTTAAGACAAGATCGAGGTAGAATTTGGATGAATTTTATATTTTCAAAGCTAAGATTAATGAATTGTACATAGACTAAATAAGTCCATTCAAGCTTATCTTTCTGAGATTCCAACGTGCGGCCCGGTGTTTTGTCGTATATGACGTATTTGGGGCAATGCAAGGCAGAGACATTTAGGGTTTGGAGGGCTCAGACATGGTAACCCTACTAATGACCTATTCAATGAGCAATGAGTGTCTGTAGAGAGTGATTTCATGGCCTTGGACCAACTTATGTTGTCTGTTTTCCTGTATATACATCTCGAAATTATCATTATCATTATTTAAAAAAACCTCACCAAATCCTCTTCGCAACCATCTCATACCTCGAAACTAAATTAAGATCCTTTGCTGCCTTTCCCTTCTTAGCTCCCTCAGTTGGGTCAGCATTAACCCACCTCTTTTTATCCTCAGGTACCTCTACCATTCCGTATCCTCCAAGTCTCTTACTTCCCGCGTCCCAATCATCTGGTTTCCGTTCATTCCGTTTGATAGCTTCTTCCTGACTAAGCATACCAGCGTAGCGAGAGCGAGAGTAATGTAAGAGGACCATGCCTAGGAGTAACTTGACAATCAAAGCTATAAGAAAGACAATGAAGAATACAACGAGCATAGTTACAAGGGCAATGACGTCGTCGGATGTCCACCGAAGCCAGTAATCTAACCCTGTAGAAACATCAGCTTCATCAAACGGGTCACCATGGACACTTCGACCAAGAGAGTCTCTGATGAGTGCGTCAAACTTGTTAAAGGCTTCAATGATGGCGGGTGAGGGCGTTGCTGAGGGCTGTGTCAAGGCAGTCTGTGTTGATGTGGCGGGGATAGGAGGTGCCACATGCGTAGATAACAGCATGTGGTACGTTTGGATTGAGGCGCGGATGAAGAGACATGAAAGTGGGATAGTTGCAAGACCGACTCGACGTGTGAGAGAAGGCGTGACAAAGGCCTATTCTTGTTAGTATTCTTTCAATATGGTCTGGAGAGGGATATACTTACATCGGTATAATAATCCTTACAAAGGATATCCAAGATCCGTCCATAGAACCCAGGCTTAATACTGTTAAACCTCCCAATATAAGAATGCTTAATCGCATCAACCAAGACCTCACTCGCAATGACAATGACAAAAGGCGTCATAACCTCACCACTAAGTAACCAGTCTGGTAAAACCGTAAAGGCATGAGGCAAGATACTCTTACTATGAATTGGCANGCGCGAATAAAGAGACATGAAAGTGGGATAGTTGCAAGACCGACTCGACGTGTGAGAGAAGGCGTGACAAAGGCCTATTCATGTTAGTATTCTTTCAATTTGGTCCGGAGAGGGATACACTTACATCAGTATAATAATCCTTACAAAGGATATCCAAGATCCGTCCATAGAACCCAGGCTTAATACTGTTAAACCTCCCAATATAGGAATGTTTAATCGCATCAACCAAGACCTCACTCGCAATGACAATGACAAAAGGCGTCATAACCTCACCACTAAGTAACCAGTCTGGTAAAACCGTAAAGGCATGAGGCAAGATACTCTTACTATGAATTGGCATAGAGTCTCCTCCTTTGCCGCCCAGCGGGACACTCAACCCGCCCATCTCGACAACATTGCGAAGGCCAATAACGGCCAACATGACAAGAAGCTGAAAGCGTTCCACAATATCGGCGCAAGTCAACTGGAAAAGGTTATCCTTTTCGAACCGTTTAAACACTGTACTCTTCACCTCAACAAACTGGTTACTCATGAGTAAAGTCAGTAGAGCGTTCGAATAGCTGTTAACCGCCACATTCAGCGTGATCGTGTGGAAGTACAATGTTGCGGCATGTGCCACGGTATATACCAATGCCAAAGCAAACATGCCCAGGGGCATTAGAACCTTTGAGCGCCCCGCCGAGTTTCTCGAGAGTGTCTCGCTTGAAAATAGACACTCATAGATATCCTGTCCCACGGCGCTCAACAGTTTGTCGCCTACCTCCAGGATGTTAAAAATCACGTATAACTTGATATCACTCTGTCCTCGAATAAAGTGGTACATGCGACTCCCATCCATCTTCATCATAGCGATACAGCTAAAGAGAATCACTGCACCCTGAAGGAGATCGGCTTTATGGAATGTCGATAGTGTGGATGGAACAGACTTAGTCCTACGGTGACGACTAGAGCCGGTGGATCGAGCGCCCCGTTTAAGGTGAGAGATGCGCCGAAGGAGGTTCGAATGGTGAGTCGGCGTAGCTAAGGGGACATCGGCTGCGGAAGCTCCTGTCCCACGACGGGAACGTGGGGGAATAGAGGTGGTTCTTTCTTTCCCGTGAGTGTCCTTGGGCTTCTCGACCCGTGGACGCCATGCTCGTTTCCAAAGACGGCCTATGCCGTACCAGACNCATAGAGTCTCCTCCTTTGCCGCCCAGCGGGACACTCAACCCGCCCATCTCGACAACATTGCGAAGACCAATAACAGCCAACATGACCAGAAGTTGAAAGCGTTCCACAATATCGGCGCAAGTCAACTGGAAAAGGTTATCCTTTTCGAACCGTTTAAAGACTGTACTCTTCACCTCAACAAACTGGTTACTCATGAGTAAAGTCAGTAGAGCGTTCGAATAGCTGTTAACCGCCACATTCAGCGTGATCGTATGGAAGTATAATGTTGCAGCATGTGCCACGGTATATACCAATGCCAAAGCGAACATGCCCAGGGGCATTAAAACCTTTGAGCGCCCCGCCGAGTTTCTCGAAAGTGTCTCACTCGAAAATAGACATTCATAGATGTCCTGTCCCACGGCGCTCAACAGTTTGTCACCCACCTCCAGGATGTTAAAAATCACGTATAACTTGATATCACTCTGTCCTCGAATAAAGTGGTACATGCGACTCCCGTCCATCTTCATCATAGCGATACAGCTAAAGAGAATCACTGCACCCTGGAGGAGATCGGCTTTATGGAATGTCGACAGTGTGGATGGAACAGACTTGGTCCTACGGTGACGACTAGAGCCAGTGGGTCGAGCGCCCCGTTTAAGGTGAGAGATGCGCCGAAGGAGGTTCGAATGGTGAGTCGGCGTAGCTAAGGGGACATCGGCCGCGGAAGCTCCTGTCCCACGACGGGAACGTGGGGTAATAGAGGCGGTTCTTTCTTTCCCGTGAGTGTCCTTGGGCTTCTCGACCCGTGGACGCCATGCTCGTTTCCAAAGACGGCCTATGCCGTACCAGACAAAACCCACAATCCATCTGATTTCCTTGGCTGCAACATAACCCCACCACTTAATTAGGAGCCAAGCTGCAGCAACGAACCGCATAGGAAGGATAGTGTATGTGTATAGCCAGGCATCTAAACAAGCCAGCACACCGAAAACCAATGTAACCTCTACATAGAACGGCAACAAGAGCATGTGTTTTAGTCTCTCGAACTTAACCACCATGCTCTCATATGGCTCATCCTGTTCAAAAGGCCGGTAAATGTATCCGGGTGGTGGTCTGGACGCAGCAAGCTCTAACTCCAAATGTGTTGGGAACGACATGGGCGGAAGTGGCAATGATGATTCCATGACATGTTCTTTAGACGGTGACATGGAACGTCTATGCATATCCGGGATAATGAACGGCGTGGGGTTAACCATAGCACTGCGCGGCTTATTAGGAAAGGTCAAGATCTCGGAATCATGAATCGACAAAGACGGGAGATGAAGAGGAGGAATCTTGTGTCTCTCCTTAGCACTCCCATCACGGTTATGAGCCGAAACTGACGAATTCCTTCGGGACGGGGAAGGTGATCGATGTCTCCGGTTCGTTGGTGGTGAACTCATGTTGCGGAATTTACTCCGGGGGTTATCGAACCGAGAACGGAATGGGTGTCGGTCAAAGTGGGACGCATAGTTTTCTCGCGGTTCAACCGCTGATTCGATACTCTTTGAAAGCGGGGTCTGAGGACCGAGTATGGTTTCCCGTAACATGTCTATATCCAGACTTGGTGGCTGTGCNGGCAACAAGAGCATGTGTTTTAGTCTCTCAAACTTAACTACCATGCTTTCATATGGCTCATCCTGTTCAAAAGGCCGGTAAATGTATCCCGGTGGTGGTCTGGACGCCGCAAGTTCTAACTCCAGATGTGCTGGGAACGACATGGGCGGAAGCGGCAATGATGATTCCATGACATGTTCTTTAGACGGTGACATGGAACGTCTATGCATATCCGGGATAATGAACGGCGTGGGGTTAACCATAGCACTGCGCGGCTTATTAGGAAAGGTCAAGATCTCCGAATCATGAATCGACAAAGACGGGAGATGAAGAGGAGGAATCTTATGTCTCTCTTTAGCACTTCCATCACGGCTATGGGCCGAAATTGACGAATTTCTTCGGGACGGGGAAGGTGATCGGTGTCGGCGGTTCGTTGGTGGTGAACTCATGTTGCGGAATTTACTCCGGGGGTTATCGAACCGGGAGCGGAATGGGTGTCGATCAAAGTGGGACGCATAGTTTTCTCGCGGTTCAACCGCCGATTCGATACTCTTTGAAAGCGGGGTCTGAGGACCGAGTATGGTTTCCCGCAACATGTCTATATCCAGGCTTGGTGGCTGTGCTTGTTCGCTATTTCTGTGAGACCTGGTGTCGAGGCCGTTGGAAATCGGTGCGACGGATTCGTTAGCCTCGGGAGGCTCAGTCCTCTCTTGTAGTAGCATATCCGTCGAAACAGGCGCTGTTATTGGGACCGAGACGGAAATTGGTGGCGAAGGGAGGCCGGGCTCAACACAAGAGAGAGCTCGTTGTCGTATGTTGGCAAGGCTATTTTGCGAGTTGAGATTTCGTGGGACACCGGATATCGAGTCACGAGACTCCGTGGGGGAAGTGAGATGGTCATCCTTGCTGTCTATTTGGTCGTCGGGATCTTCATTTTCAATGTCGGAATCAGGCTGTATTGGTGAGGTTGGTGGTTGTATTTCAATCGAAGGCTGGTCTTCCGAGTCTGGCGGTGTAGTTGCATCCATTGCGAAGTGTGTATCCATTGATAATGTGTGTGTATGGACATGAAGNAAAAAGTTGTTCATGGAGATTTAAAAGACAATTCAACTATTTTTGCGTCAGTGGCGACGTAAATGCGATGGACGTCATTGCCGAAATGTTGAACAGGGATCTGAATGCGACATAACCCTGGCTAGTCNGTATCCATTGATAATGTGTGTGTATGGACATGAAGAGACAATCGTTAAATCATGAAATGATGCGCATTAAAAAAGAAAGTGGGGTTTCGCCCCCGGAAAAAGTTGTTCATGGAGATTTAAAAGACAATTCAACTATTTTTGCGTCAGTGGCGACGTAAATGCGATGGACGTCATTGCCGAAATGTTGAACAGGGATCTGAATGCGACATAACCCTGGCTAGTCAACCCTAATTAGTGTGTGGGGGTGGGGTTGGTGTTCTTGATATTGAGGAAGATTGTCGCGATTACACAAGATTGTTTGAACTCTTTTGAATAACAAGAAACAATATGGCGTCCCTTGAACCTTCCACCTGCTGTCTTGAGGGCACTAAACATACGTAGGTACTTCATGTTTCATGTATCTGAATGTTGTAACTAAAAGTATCCAGCGGCACTACGACGGGCACAACCGTGACCTTCAAAGACAACTGGACTGGCTACCTCGCCACTGCTCCCGCCGGTGCTTCTAAATCCAACACCGCTATCGTCTATTTCCCCGACGTCTTCGGCATCTGGTCCAACTCCCGTCTTCTCGCCGACCAATTCGCCTCTCGCGGCTACACTTGTCTCCTCGTGGATCTCTTCAATGGTGACCAAGTTCCTGAGGGAACCGACACATCCAAGTTTGATTTCCCTGCTTGGACTGCCGGTGGTAGTACTGGAGATAACCCGCATAGTCCGCCACATGTGAAGCCGATTGTGGATGCAGCTATTGCGTGGTTGAGGGAGCAAGGGTATACTAGAGTCGGCGCAGTGGGGTACTGCTTTGGAGCAAAGGTATGTTGGATAATTTGTGAATGATGTTTAAAGCTAACACTTCTTAGTATGTCGTTCTTGGATATCCCAACATTGACGTAGGCTACATCGCTCATCCATCCCGTGTAACCTTGGAAGAACTATCTGCAATCACAGGTCCGTTGTCTATTTGTGCTGCGGAGACGGATCATATCTTCCCGATGGAGTTAAGATATAAGAGTGAAGAAGTCCTTAAGCAAGTTGGTCAACCTTATCAGATTAACTTGTATTCTGGAGTGGCTCATGGATTTGCTGTACGTGGTGATTTATCACAGAAGCATATTAAGTTTGCGAGGGAGCAAGCTTTTGAACAGGCTATTGCTTGGTTTAATTGTTGGTTGTAGAGTTCGTGGTGTAGGATTAATATTAACCATGTTTTGTTGATATGTTTGAAGGCCAATATAGCTTCACGTGGGTACTGGACAAACATGTATATGGTCAATGTTATATACTGATACGGAAATTGAGCAAAATCCAATTGAAACTAACACTCGGACGGCCAAGTAAATGTACAATATATATGTATGGCTTCATTAGTCCCCACACAATCTCCGGTGTTATGCCTAGAATACGGACGAAAGCTTCCTGCTGGAAATCCGAATGATAGACCGTTAATGGTCAAAGTCTGGTTGAGATGCATCTGCCGGACGATGCTGTACGTACATACCTCCTTACAGATCACATCCAGCCACTTTACAAAACGGGGGATATCCGTAAAAGCCACCGAAAGAAATCTTGGGAATACTCGTCTAGTGATTGTTGATATACAGCTTAACTAACGCCTTGACTTGAAGCTAGCGACTCAACAACCTTTTCTCCAAATATCAACCGAAGCTGCCCCGCCAATGTGCTATGTGTGTACAACTCAACAAGTATACCGAATCCTTGACCAGGCTCCTCTCGTCCGGCCATAACCGCTTGTCACACGCATCATCCGGTCTCTGTGCAACAACAACTCTTCGCCATTTCTCGTGACTCTATAAACCATTCAAAAACTAAACACCTTTACTAAAAGAAAGCACCTGCATGTTCAAATCAAATGTATTCACAAAAATCATAGTCCGATGATACCCTGGACAAATCTGAAAAAGGAAATCCTAACCTAGTGAAATCCCAGTCTCCACCTCAGCTTTTATTGTTGATCCAGACAACATATTCATCGGGCAAAAGAGATAGTCTGCTGATAAGTCATGTCGGGATATCGGGTAGAGTCCGGATAAACATGAAAGTGCATGTTCCGCTAGGGAGAGAGAAAGAATCTAAACACTAGAAATTAGAAGAAAAAGTTACTTGTCACTTCATCAACTGACACCGGTGTCGGGGTTTCGTTTGTTCCTAACCCCGGTGCTACACATACATATGTACATATGTACATATAACTATATAGCCCAAAGTAAGCGGACGAAAACCAGATGTGGAGTTTTCCAAGAACGACGTCATGCATACAATGTAATCCCTTTAGGATTCCTATTCTTCGGTCTCGGCATTCTATTCGACCCCACTGTATTGGCAAGCGGACTTATAAGCGGGGTTAATATTCCATATTCGGCTGAGCTGAGCTGTATATGTACGGATATCAAAATACACGCGAAGACGAAAAGACAAGTCTCGTATATACATATGTATCTTCATCAACTACAGGAAGAAAATGTTCGGTCCAACTACAACCGAATATGAAGGCTGGATAGAATATTCTTTTTAGGAAATCCAGGGTGTCACTTTATTCTAGACGATATATGCACGCCCTCTTCCCTGAACAAATGACTCTCCACATCGGATACTCGGTCTTCTGAATGGCCCGTACCAGAATCGGTAACCGGATTTTGTTCTAGCTGGATTTCACCGGATAGTTCCTGTCCCTTTTTGGCGTTAACTTGTCTATAGATAAGCTGAAGTTCTTCAGGTACAGATACCAACCTCATTTCTTCATTCAAACCCCCCAAGATACGGTCTATCTTGTACTGATTTTCCGAACATTTCAGTTTCTTCCGCACCGCATAAACCCCTGTCCACAGAAATCCTTCCACATAAAATCCTAATTGCCGCGGAAAGTAAGCCGACCGGTGTCATAGTTCCGAGTCATAGGCCATTACGCTGGTTCTTTCTCTACCCTCAAGCACAACAAAAACTGTAGTAATAACCAACGTCACCCCATTTTACCCCCCGTTTGTCTCTAACGTGTACACATGCCTTTCTTTCTTTGGACCTTCTTTCCTTCTTTCCTTCTTTCGCCATGCCCTTGCCCCTTTCAGACCAGGATCACCACTAGTTTAGTCTTCATAATGTTCGGAGTTCAGTCTGGATTCCAATCGGATAATTGATCCTACTCGCAGTCTTTCCGCTCTGCTTTGGCCTGCACTACCAGGATGATTTAGCCCGGTTAGTAACAAAGTCCATACAATATTGTGTCTTTTTTTCTTCGTTTTCTTCCTAGCACATGTGAAATATGAACAAATATATGCACATGCAATCCTAATAATCGTCATCTTCGGAAAACATTGATTCAATTCCGCTCGTCTTCATCTCAGAATCGTTTCCTCATTCCTTCCTATCTCAGCTGTCAGCCGTCAGCAGTAGCCTTCATTACGGACATCACCAAAGCAGTTGCCGGCCCTAACCTTGTCTTCAAAGCTGCTGACCAAGACAGACTAACTAAATCCACTCACAACTTCCGCTTCGTTCGCTTCTTTTTTTTTTTGCTACTATTCCCTTGGCATATCTGTCATTCTTGACTCAGACATGTGATTTGTTTGATTCTTTTTTGCTTTTTATATCTTTGTTTTCCTTGTTCACTGTCGTTATTGCTTTGTTTATATACCATCATCTTTATTATAATTATCAAAATGGACACTTCCCCGTCAGCAGCGTCCGCAGATGATAGACTTCCAACTCATACAATGCGCGTCTTCGATGCCGGTCCCCGGAAACTCCGCGCTTGTCTCAACTGTGCTCGTCTCAAAATGAAATGCCGGTGGCCCGAGGGTACCGAGAATCCAGAAGCATGTAATCGGTATGTGATTCGTTTGTTTGTTTGTTCAACAGACTCAATTAAGACTGACTGACATTGAAAAGGTGTGGTCGAATGAGAATACCATGTACAGTACCTCCTACAATTGCGTAAGTTGTTATGTTTGAAGCATAATGAAGCATTCCAGCTGACNCGATGCCGGTCCCCGGAAACTCCGCGCTTGTCTCAACTGTGCTCGTCTCAAGATGAAATGCCGGTGGCCCGAGGGTACCGAGAATCCAGAAGCATGTAATCGGTATGCGAATCGTTTGTTTGTTTGTTCAACAGACTCAATTAAGACTGACTGACATTGAAAAGGTGTGGTCGAATGAGAATACCATGTACAGTACCTCCTACAATTGCGTAAGTTGTTATGTTTGAAGCATAATGAAGCATTCCAGCTGACAAGTTATAGACGTAAAAAGCGCGGGAAATCAACGTAAGAGAAACTTATCTTGGTCATGATTTGTTTGAAATCTAACTTCCACAGCCGCGTCGCTCAACTGGAACAAAAGATCGATGGTATTGTCAGTCTTTTAACCGCTAGTCAGCAACAACTTCAACAGCAGTCTCCACCCTCATCTGCTTCTGTAAATCCTGCCATCTCCACGTCATCAAGACCACCGGTCCTAGAGGCTGTCAATCCTTCTGTCTCTGTTACCTTGACGTCTCCTTCACGGACCATAGAAGATGATTCACCACCTACAGAAACTTTTACAGTTTCCCTTCCAAAACCCCGGTCTCCATCTCGAAGTGCGCTTTCCTCTCTTCTTATTGATACAACGCCGAGCAGATCACCGGAAGACTTGATACCGCCACGTCCGGATGTGTCTATTCCAGAAGTTGTTCCAGGATTTGAAATGACTTTTAAGAGAGCTGATGAGATTTTGGAGTTGTACCGAAAACGGTTTTGCGTTACCTTTCCTTTTGTGCAGATCCCACAGACAATGACGAGTCATGCTCTTCATACCAGTAAACCAATTTTATTTTGGACCATAATGCACGTTGTTGCTGCACAAACTCCAGCTACCCAACTTGCTATGAAAGACTGGTTTAACAGGACAATGGCTGAACGAATTGTCGTCAAAGGAGAAAGGACTCTAGAGATTGTTCAAGCCATGGTCGTGTATCTCGGCTGGTGCGATCTAACCATGTTCATTGAACATCATCTAACTTCTCTACTACATCTTTCCATTTCTGTTCTTTCGGATCTTAATCTCAACAGAGTCCCTGGCACTGTGGGTGTTGCGCCACATACACTTCTCGGTGACGCCTGGTTAGCAAGTCGAAGACCTTCTTCAAATCGACAACAACATCATAGTTACGATGAGATGCGGGCTACTTTAGGTGTCTTCTTTATATGTTCGATGACTTCGACTATCGGAAAACGAAACCATGAATTTCACTTTACAACATATCTAGACCAATGTATCGACTTGATACGAAGAAGACCAGAATCAGATATGGATGCACACTTGGTCGCTATGGTCAGAATCCAAAAGATGGCTGAACGGATATATACTATCTTGCCGAATCCCGAAGTAGATGACTTTTCAGATATCGAATTCCGTTCGCCTATTGATATTGCCGTTATGAGTATTCATCGGGAGCTGGATAGTGTATATCAAAGCTTTGACGAAGTAGTCAAAACTAGCTGTAAGTAAAAACACATCCTATCTATGACTCTGCTAATTCTTGTAGACTCAATCCTACCCCACTATCATATAATCTGCGCTCGCCTCTACGAACCTGTAATTAGCATGGCATGCCCGGATATCTCTCTAGCTGCTCCAACATGCAATGCGCCTTTCCGACGAACCGAGATGCTCTGGACATGTCTTCAAAAGATAACGGAGTTTTTCACCGCCTGGTTCGCCATTCCTATCGAGGTATATGCCGTCTCACCATTCAGCACCACAGCATACATGACCTTCTGCATGATTATCGGAATAAAGTTACTCATAGGCGAGAACTTTCCCGATTGGAACTCGTCACTGGCCCGCGCACAACTAGATTTTCTCCGTACGGTGGAAAAAGTCTCACAACGTCTCGAAGAGGCAGACGTGGTAGTCCAGAATCTTGGCCTTCGTCGGAGATTTCTTCCCGATGGAAGTCCTGCGGTGAATAAGCATACTTTCAAGTTCAAATGGTTATGTCGTTGGTATGCGGCCAAGTCAAAGGGTACTAGTCATTTGGAAATGGCCGAGTTGAAGAATGCTTTCCATATGGAGTTTGGGTTTGATCAAGACTTTTGGGGTGAAGTCATGGCTAGTGATGGAATTCAAGGATCTACTGGTCAGAAAAAGACGAGGTAGTTGAAGATTTCAGGTAGAATACTATGTAACGGCCGAGATATGACTTATGATATGTTTGATCTTTAGAGTAATACGTTGGTCTTGTGACCCTAACCCTATGTATAACTTATATACGCACAAATATTAAGGACTCGGATAATACCGATTCCGGTATACACATGGAACAGTAATAACTTTCGGCATGAATCTATCGTCCAAAAGCTTGAACTATATTGAGTATCTTTACAGGAACTAAATATTGAATGTAGATGAGAACACCCCGAGATATGCGGGCGATTCTTTCAGGTTTTGAAGATGAAGATAAGCGTTAATTATCCCGATTTCTCGCTTCATACCTTGTTGGTCGTCGTCTTACTACGGTTCTGCGGGTCAGGGAAATATACCCCGGCAAGGTGAAGCACGAAATTGTTTCACCACTGGGCTCGGGCTTGTTGGTGATGACAATGGATAATGTGCGTGGTTTTCTGGTAACATTGGTGTGAATTGATTGACTTGAACGTGTACTGTAGACTGACTGTTTGCTTTGTCTAGTTAGTCATGATTTCATTACGTTGTTATATACTAGACAAACTATCATGATCATGACTTCTTACTTACATACTTNGTCGTCTTACTACGGTTCTGCGGGTCAGGGAAATATACCCCGGCAAGGTGAAGCACGAAATTGTTTCACCACTGGGCTCGGGCTTGTTGGTGATGATAATGGATAATGTGCGTGGTTTTCTAGTAACATTGGTGTGAACTGATGGACTTGAACGTGTACTGTAGACTGACTGTTTGCTTTGTCTAGTTAGTCATGATTTCATTACGTTGTTATATACTAGACAAACTATCATGATCATGACTTCTTACTTGGAACCCCTGTATTATATAGACACATGCCTAATTACAGCACAGTCCACTTACAAACAAACGTGGTTAATATCCACCCAGACCTAGACCCAGACCAAGACCAAGTCAAATTCATGCATCTTTGAAAGAAAACGTGGAAGGCGTCTTTTCACGCCTCGGAACATTTCTTCCTCTCGGCATGAAACACCTTTGTCTGAAGTCAAATATCGCATTTCGTTTCTTCTTAGTATGTACAGTCTATACAGTCTATACTTTCTACTATACATGTAATCATCTAATCATCCCATCACAAACGATCAAATCCTAAAACATACGGAACCGTGCCCTCCGCGTAACGAGTCTCTATCTGTCTACTACAATGTATCAAAACTTCATGTCACTCAAATGTCCTTCTTCCCTTCTTTGCTACGTAGAATGCCTCGTGCACAATGCCGCACGGTTATCACCTAGTCCATGTAGATCACCTATAATCCCAAGTCCACCCATCCGTCTATCCAAGTTTCGTTTCTCTTCTTACCTCCCGTTTGGTCTTTAATCTGACTATGTCCGTCTTGTCACTCTGACTGACAATCCTCACATCACCGACATGATTGATTCCAACACAGGCTGTTAATCATCTTCCCTTCTTTTCTTCTTCATCTTCTCTTCTCTTCTTGTCATAGATTGACCTTTTTACAAAACCACCGGATAGCCCACTGCCGGCCCAGCACGCATCCGTATTCACATTTCAAAATGTCCTCTTTACCTATATCCCCGCGTCCCCCGCGGCCTCTCGCAAAGAACTCGCCACTTCCTTCTCCATCACCATCACCCGCCGATCCAAACGACCGGTCTTTCTACTCTGATCGCGCCTCAACTATCGCCGNCCCCTCCCAACAATGGAAATGTCCTTCTCCGAATCTTCTACCCTCTCCGCTGTATTCTTCCGTCCTACAGATTCGATTCATTCACCTAGATCTTCAAGGGAGGTTCGCCCAGTTACCCAAGTTAGTGCGATTTCTTCCGCTCTGACCGATTACGAAACCGATGAGGATAGAAAGTATCTTGGGTCAGCCGGTAGAGATTCTAATATCCCACCACCACCACCGGCCAAGGATGAAGGATATGTTAGTAGATCACCAACGGGATCTTCCCTTCGCAAAGATGAAAGAATCTCCGTGAAAAAGCCAGTGTTAAAGTTCGTCAAGATCGGTGGTCTTAGTATTGAACTATCACCACAACCAAGTGATGATCCCGAAGATCCTCTTAACTGGTCAGCATGGAAGAAGACATGTACATTCTACTCTCTACTACTCTTCGCCACTCTCACCACCGCATCTAAATCTGCTCTTTTCGCCAGTTCCTCATTCGCCGCTACTAATTTCAACACTCGGTATACCGCTCTCGNGTTAGTAGATCACCAACGGGATCTTCCCTTCGCAAGGATGAAAGAATCTCCGTGAAAAAGCCAGTGTTAAAGTTCGTCAAGATCGGTGGTCTTAGTATTGAGTTATCACCACAACCAAGTGATGATCCCGAAGATCCTCTTAACTGGTCTGCATGGAAGAAGACATGTACATTCTACTCTCTACTATTCTTCGCTACTCTCACCACCGCATCTAAATCTGCTCTTTTCGCCACTTCCTCATTCGCAGCTACTAATTTCAACACTCGGTATACCGCTCTCGCCAGTCTCACCGGAACCCCTCTAATTCTCTCTTCCCTCACTGCTCTCCTATCACTTTCTCTCTCTCGAATTCTCGGCAAGCGGCCCATCTTCCTTGGTTCCGCTGCCATCTTCATCCTCGGCATTCTTCTTTCCATGTCTTCAAACTCTTCACTTGGTGTCCTCACAGCCGGCCGTATCTTCACCGGTCTTGCCACTGGCCCTTNACCGCATCTAAATCTGCTCTTTTCGCCAGTTCCTCATTCGCCGCTACTAATTTCAACACTCGGTATACCGCTCTCGCCAGTCTCACCGGAACCCCTCTAATTCTCTCATCTCTCACTGCTCTCTTATCACTTTCTCTCTCTCGAATTCTCGGCAAACGGCCCATCTTTCTTGGTTCCGCTGCCATCTTCATCCTCGGCATTCTTCTTTCCATGTCTTCAAACTCCTCACTTGGTGTCCTCACAGCCGGCCGTGTCTTCACCGGTCTTGCCACCGGCCCTTTCGATGTTCTTCTCCTATCAACCATCTACGACCTCTTCTTTGAACATGAACGCCGTAAGATGGTTTCCATCTATCTTGGTTTCACTGTTGCCACTCTTTGGTTAAGTCCCCTGATTGGTGCCGCCGGTGTACAAAACACCTCCCGGTTTACTCTTCCCTTCGAGGTCATCGCCGGTCTCTTCTTCCTTGCCGTCCCATTACTTTTCTTCGCCGTTCATGAAACCAGCTACTCTCGTTCCTGGTCTTCCGAGCCTTCTGTTCTCCGTGTCGTCCCCGAAGAAACCCCTCGTACAACCTACAAAGAGTCTCTTACATGGTACTTGCAAAACCCTCCCGCCATTATGCCTTTCTACGGTACTGGTGCTTCATGGGATAACATTCCCATCCTCATGCGTGCCCCACGTGCCCTCGTCGCCCCTACAACTGTCTCCGCCGCACTTCTTCTACTTCTCCCCGTTGGCGGTCTTTGGGGTTTCAGTGCTAATATCTCCTTCATCTTCGCCGATACCCTATCAACCCGTCAAATCGGTCAAATCTACCTCGGAGCCTTCCTTCTCGCCGTTCCCGCCACCATCGCCGCGACTCTTCACCGTACCCTTCAACGTGGCTCCATCGTTCTAATCTCCGGTCTTGCCACCGCCGGAACTATCCTTTCCTTCATCGCCTTACTAGCTCTTGGTCTCAGCCTCTCCAGCACCATCGATACAGCCTCTCTCTCAGATTCATCAAGCGAACTGATTCTCAAACACACCCCAACCTCCGCCGGTGTTGCTGTTCTCCTGGCTCTCCTCGCAACCGGAACTTCCTTCTTAACTTCCGTAAAAACCCCCATTGTCTCGTTATCAGCTCAATCCTCATCTGCATCTCTTTATGACGGTCTAACCAACACCGTCGACATGGCATCTGGCGTCACAATCTGGACCTCATTCTTCACCGGTATCATCACCGTCGGTATGGCCGGAGCCATGCAAACCACCTCTGCCGCTGCTGTCGTGCAGAGCCAAGGTGTCTCTCTCGGTGTTGTCTCCCTTTTCCTGGGCGCCGGAGNCTTGGTCTCAGCCTCTCCAGCACCATCGATACAGCTTCTCTCTCAGATTCATCTAGCGAACTGATTCTCAAACACACCCCAGCCTCAGCCAGTGTTGCTGTTCTCCTCGCTCTCCTCGCAACCGGAACTTCCTTCTTAACTTCCGTAAAAACCCCCATTGTCTCGTTATCAGCTCAATCTTCATCTGCATCTCTTTATGACGGTCTAACCAACACCGTCGACATGGCATCTGGCGTCACAATTTGGACCTCATTCTTCACCGGCATCATCACCGTCGGTATGGCCGGAGCCATGCAAACCACCTCTGCCGCTGCTGTCGTGCAGAGCCAAGGTGTCTCTCTCGGCGTTGTCTCTCTTTTCCTAGGCGCCGGAGTTGTAGCCGCTTGGTGGTTCAAGGGTGAAGATCTTCGCATGTGGGATTCAAGAGTCATGGCTTTAGTCAACATTTCTGACTTGGCTCGTAGTGGCAGCTTCTTTGAAAAGGATTAGGCGTCCCCCTATGCATCAACGGGTTGTTTCCCTATGCGGTCTAATGTCTATGTCTGTGGAACATGACTGGTGGTATACTGTTTGTTTTCGTTTTTTTTTTAGTTTGTTTACCTGTTTTAGTTACTTCTTGTATTTGTTGTATTTTCTAGTTTTGTGTTACATTTAGTCCTTCGCTCCTTCCCATCTAGACTCACTTTTCACTCACTCACGAATAAAGTCGTTCATGTCAACGTCATCACCACAAAAAAAGTCACGTGAAAACTCATCGTTTTATTGTCACCAAGAATAAGAATGAACTCCCCAACGCCACATGCATAATGAAATAACTGAAAACAAAAAAGAAAGACACATCCCCCATTCGCCCACATCATCCCAACTTCTCATCAAAACATACAATGTCATCAAATCCGTCACCAAGTCCCGACGTCGCCAAAAAGAATAACAGACAAAACTCCAAAGTCCATCCAGGAGACTGTTTTCTCCCAACGAACCCTTTCCGATCAAAACTCGTCATTATCAACTTCAGCCTCGGCCTCCGTTTCCGTCGAAACCTCTTCACTTGCGTCCAATCTTCCCTCTTCTCCCACAGAATCAGGCGCCTCTCGCCCGTTGATAACATGGCGTCTACCCAACTCGCTGACTGGGACTCCGTCACGAACCGCTCCAAAATCGAGTATCTCAAGGTACGTAACATTATCTCGCTGGACCGCAGCGACACAACGACGGCTGTCAAACTTTACTTGCCACACTGCTGAGAGACGAGTAAGCAAGTCACGTTTACATACGCCATTACTGATATCCCACATCTTGACTGCCTTTTCGGATCCGCTGATGACCTTACGGGCATCATGTTGGAAGCATGTGATGGCTCCAGTGTGAGCAGCTAACACAGTCCGACAAGCACCATCTTCTGGATCCCAAATCCGAAGTGTGCTGTCCGCTGCTGCCGACACCAATCGACCCTCCCGAAGGTCTAACAGCCCTACAAGATGGGAATGACCTTCAAGTGTAAAGATACACTCCCCAGTTTCCAGGTTCCACACCTTGACCATGCTGTCCATGCTTCCAGAGATACACCGGTTGCGTTCTGTGTCAAGAACCACGCTATATACTTTCTGCGCATGGCCAGTCAGTACAAAACGACACTCGCCTGTGCTAATCTTCCATACGCGGATCGTGTTATCGTATGAACCAGACACCAATGTATCACCATGAGCAGCAATCGCACGCACACTATGGTTATGTCCAGTGAGCGCCCGAACAAACCATGGACATCTAGTGTTGGGGTCCGGCGGCGCCTGGCCATGCAACCATTGTTTCTCTACATTCATCGGGAGTTTCCATACTCTAAGATTGTAGTCACGAGAGCCTGTAATGATCAATGGCTTTTTAGGCATCATTATTGGCTTGTTCTGTGCATCATAGTCTACAACAGAAGGCATAAGAATCTGCAGGCAGCGCACCGTACTAGTGTGTCCCAGAAACACATGTGTACATATGCCTTTAGCAATATTCCAGACACGAACTGATCTGTCTGTGGAGCCAGAGACAAGCGTGTTACCCTCGTATTGGAGTGCCCATACACCACCTTCGTGGCCCTTGAGCCGCCGACGAAGCAATCCAGTAGAGGTCTCATACACGTGAATCTCAGTATCATCACTACCAGTTATAATCTTGTCGTCGTCAAACTGGAGACACGTGATCACATGTTGAGGATGTGCCTGAAACGCAATGTGCTTGGGCTCCACCTGTCCATTCATCCAGCTTTCACGAATCAAGTGGTGCCGGCGATACAGAGACTTAAACAAGTGGAGGTTGCGAATACTGTCAAGTCCTTCCCGGACATCAGGAATGGCTTTGGCAGCCTCGTTGGCCGCAGAGAGTGTACCTTGTCGACGAAACAAAAACGGACCCTCGCCTTTGGTAGTTTTGCGATAAAAGTCCACGATGCGGGGCCGTTGTTCATCCTCTGCAGTAGCATATTCGTGAATACGCTTACGCTTGGAGTAACCTGCACGTGATGACGACTCTCCAAACTGGGAGTATTGGCCTGTGGTAGTGAGAAAGCTATCGGCTGATTGTGGTGGTATTGGGTCTTCGATCGGTCTAATGTCGCGTTCGGCACTGAGGAAACTTCCCGGATCTTGCCATCCCCAGCCACACTGAATAGCACGTTGTAGTTCTCCAGGCGGCAACTTAAGGCCATCCCGGTCAAACAGATCCTTCCACCCAGTCTCGTTGCTGTCAATCACATGTCTCCACCATTTTGATACTTGGGCCGCACGACAAAGATCAGCTGCCGACAAATATGATAGAACGTGGTAGGAAAGCTCAGTTGGGAGTAACTTGATGAAGTCACATTGTAGGGCTGGGTTGACCGTTCTAGCTGCTACACGCAACGTTTTTCTGGAGCACCGTCTGAGCATTTGGTACATCATGTAAGTCTGCGAATCGGGGCTCATGCGATCAAAAGCGCGGAGCATCATTAGCGAGTTGGCGTTGCTTTGTAATGAGAGCAGTTCTGCACCAGGGTGACCGCCGTGCAGTTGTAATTGGGCCAGAATTTCATCCTCCATGGAGCCCTGTGGCCCAGACAACTGAAGCTGATCATTTAGTGGAACCACGGGGCTATCGGATTCTAACTGAGCAGCCAATGTTGGAGACAATCTAGGACTAGGTAGGCTGGCGTCGACATCGACAGCGATATCAAGACGCATGTTATGCGTTCTTGGGGAAGAAGCAATAACTGCGGGTGTGGCAGATACTGGATTCGGGATTTCGGTTTGTGGACTCGGAATGACATTTGAGTCCAACATGGGCTCGTCATCATCCGCCGTTGTGTATTGTGACAACAAACTCTGCGGGCTATTGCTAATTATGCTCGAGTTGTGCAGAGCGCGGACAATTCGGGTTCTTTGTGGGGCAGTAGCGGCTGCCGGAATGTCTGGGCACTCTACAGAGTCAACGTCACATAATTGACGGCTCAATGGTGCTCTAGCAGACGAATATTCGGAGGATACATCTTCAAGTCTCTGTGTGGGAAGGGATATGTTAGATTTGTAATCATAGTGTATTATGTAGGCGGTATCGCGACAACTCACAGCATCGGGATGTTTGGCCAGGATGTTCGCCACTACCTGTTTAATCTCTTGGGGAAGTGGTTGTTCTGCCAACGGATACTCCTTAGAGTCTAGTTGCTTCAAGTCCAGTCCGTCCATGTTGTCGATGGGTAAAATTGTAGACGGCGTATAGAGAACAAGTTGAAACCCACTCTATGGCGGGTTCGAGCCCAAATGATCGACTTTATCGTAGTCGAAAACCTGTCGATCGGTTGACAGCGGGAAGTTGAAACAAAGCAGTCGCTAGTAAACTCTCGAGGTTAAGGATCAAACTTGTCCTTGAAAAATGAGACTCGAGAAGTAGAAAAGTAGAAAAAAGGAAGAGAGCGTCTCGGTAGATGGCGGGTAGATTGCGCAGACAAACTTAGTGTCTTGTGCGACAGGGCGGGAATCGCGAAATGACGGCGAGGTCGGCTCTATGGACCGTGCGATATCGTTTTTTCCTGTCCTTCTCAATCAAAACGACGAAACGTGACTGGGGACAGACAATGAGCGCGTAAATGGCAAGCTGATAAAGTCCCGTGATATACAATAATCAAAGGTCCTCAGAGACTAAGTCGCAGTGTAGGAGACACAGGATCGTCTTGGGCTCTGAGAGCGGTCAACGGGTGACTATGGCTGCACGAGATTTGCCAGTAACGTGATAGCTGGAACTGGACGGATAAATGGGGTCGGCGGATGCAGTCTAAGCGCCTTCAAACTGATAATGAGGGGACGCCGCTGAACTCCAGCAGTCAGTATACTTCAGTGTAGCGATCAATAAACAAATGTCGCCAGTATCTTCTAAAGATGTCGTTTAGGGACAGAAATTTAACGGATACAACAGCGACGAAGAAAAAACGAAACCGGCACGATTGATTGGATGGCAATTTGATGGTATCAATCCAGGATGAAAATAGGGACAAATTGACGGTTCAACGCTCAAAAGGCATAAAAAAGCATCTTAAAACCAGAACAATGCAGAGGACCCAGCGGGGAAGAAGAACGGGCCATTAGCCATATTTTGTAGCCTTTTGTAACCTCTTATAGTGGTAGTTAGGGCCTACAATTCAACGTCATCCAACCAGTTAGTGGCTCCGTCCGCCAGGATTTCTAAGCCGGTTAGGCCCAATAAAAACGACCGCAGGGGTTTCCTCAGCAGGGGTCTTCGGGCTCGGCGCCAAACGATGGACGCTGACATCGGCTGGCCAGTTTGTTAGCGTAAATAACTTTGCAAGGGTTATTTGTAACGAGGGTTAGAAATGACGAAATGTTCAACATGATGCATTGTGTGATGTAATGGTCTATCTTGTGCCTCTATCCAGCTGACTTTGTAGCCCCTTAGTTCATATGTCCATAGCGGCCTCCAAGTGTTCCTTTTACCGCCTTAGAATTTCCTTACTCCGTTCAAGTTACTGTCGCTGTTTTGCCTTAGTCTCCTCGGCCCTGCGCGCATGAGTTTCCAACGCAGCTTCCCGCTTCCGTCTAGCTTCCTTCTTATGATTCTCCTCCGGTGTCTCATCTGCATCCTCGTCCGTTGATGGTGGTCCAGGAAGACTTTGAATTACCGCACCGACTAGTGGGTCGCGGATAGATGCGGGGACTGCAGCAAAGCGGACGTCACCGCGGATCACGGGGGGTAACTGAGACACATTGCTGTGATTGTTGAGCACTGTCAATGGCAATGTCTTGAGGAAGGCAGCTAGGTCCGACTTTAGTTGGGAGGATGGAAGTTTTAGACGGGCGACGTATTCGCGATACATCTTTTCCCGTTCTTTGTCTGAGAGTCCCCGATCACTCATGATTGGTTCTTTTCGGAACTTCCGCTTAAACTCCGGCCAGAATAGTTTGGTGGATGCTTTTTCGGAAAGTAAAGCGACATACGCAAGTTTGGGATCTGCCTTTTCCTCAGTTGCCTTGCGCGCCTTGTTGATCGCGATCTGTTCTTTTGACCATGCATCCCAACACTCTTTGCGTTCCCTGGTGGTTGCTAGTGCCAAATAACGCGGGTCTTCGACCAGTTGTGTATTGGATACCACAGTTTCCCATGGCGAGTATGGGCCGATGCGGAAATCCGTGAGAAGGTCTTTGAATAAGGCCTGGGCGTCTTCGAGTGTGAGCACATCGTCATCCTCTGCATCTTCTCCTGCATCCTCCTCGCCCTCATAACCGCCTTGCATAGCTGCAAGTTGTGCCATGAAGTCGTCCTCGGTAAACTCGACTGGCCCGTCATTGGCTTCTTCCTCTTCTACCCTTTGTCTTTTGTGTGAGTGTTCACCACCTTCCCGGTCCTCATCATCGGTGACCTCTACCTCCTCATACTCGTCGTCATCTTGCTGTGTCTCGGGTTCAGGCTCGGGGTCAATGATGCCGGCTTTCCTCCTGGCCTCTCTTCTATCCAGCTCTGCAATCGCTCCTTTCAATTTGTCGGGTATGCGCCAGAAACTAGCATCCTTGACCGCATTATACACAAATCGCCGGCCGTACTTGGTGTTTACTAAAAACCATCCCTCATGTCCGGGGATAACTACTCGTGACCGTGGTTTATCAATAGGTTGTGGTTTTGGTCTCGGCTTGTCGTTATTTTGGTCGTTTCGTTGGGGCTTTGTCGGGAAATGATTTGGGTTGACCTTGGCCATGAAGGCGTTGGCGGCCGCTGGGGTTGCGATGGTCGGGTACTGGACCGCCGGAGCAGCAGGCTGAACTGGTTGGATAGGATGTTGAGGTTGCGCGACGGGTCGCTTGTATGTTGATACCTTCGTCGCGGCGTTGTAGTAGTAGGTGTGTCCGGTGGGCGCCTTGTGTTCTGTCCAGCCGGCCTCGAGAGGACCGTTGGCCGCGACCGCAGCAGCCGAGGGCTTATATGTCGACTTCAACATCTGTAGTAGGTTGATGAGCGGTTGCACGTGTAAATGAATCGAATTGCAAAGATGTATCGAAAGATGTTCAACAATTGGTAACCAAATTCCAACCGTGACATTAAAATTGCCAATTGTGAAGATTACATAAGCAACTAGGATCATACATTACAGTATGCGCCCAGCTCCGTGCACTGTCTGTGTTTGTGTCGCCTCGGATCCATTGAATTGACAACGTCACTGGTATGGATGTATGGACATTCAACCTGGCAGTGCAGACTTGTTGTCTCTTGAGATGTTCTTGAAGGGCTAGTGTTTTCCATCATTGCCCGACTGTACATCATAACAAAGCTGAACGGACGTGTTTCCCGTCTTCATCCTGAACCTTTGGAGTAGCCATGGCGTTCCTCACCGGTACTGGT
Source organism: Huntiella omanensis (assembly GCA_000833645.1). NCBI lineage: Eukaryota > Fungi > Ascomycota > Sordariomycetes > Microascales > Ceratocystidaceae > Huntiella > Huntiella omanensis. The sequence goes on from JSUI01006485.1 coordinate 64,318, forward strand.
GGTTTTGCCGCCGTCCTATCCAGATTTCTAGCCGTGCGTGGTATCACAAACCTCCTGAGCGTGCAGTACGTGATATGCTGACATGACATAGAGATCTCATGCATCTGAATATCTTGGGATTGGTGCACTATTAGGGTTGTATCTCGGTGTATGTAACTCTGGTTCTTGGAAGGTCAACTTTGGCTAATTTATGTAGGTTGTTGTTCATATGCAACCATGGCATCGAATGTTCTATATCAACAATTTGGATATTTCTTTCCCGTTTGCTGAGTCGGAACATGTTTCTGTGTGTAAGTGCAGAAGTCACTACACTCTAAGTCTCTCCTAACCATGTATAGACATGAACTTTGTGTTTGCCCTTTACATCCCTCTAGCTGTCCTCGTGTTTGGTAACTTTCTGGCTCGCTCTACTCCTCATAAACACGAGGCTACATACCTTTCCTTTATCATATCAATCATGGTAAACGTCGTGATTACCGATATAATCAAGAACTTTGTCGGCCGGCCCCGCCCAGATATGCTTTCTCGGTGTGTTCCTGCTGCTGACACCCCAATCAACACCCTTGTGAGCTTCGATGTTTGCACTGCATCACCGGGCCATAAGCTTACTGATGGCTTCCGATCGTTTCCATCAGGTCACTCATCCTTTGCTTTTTCGGGTNATGCAACCATGGCATCGAATGTTCTATATCAACAACTTGGATATTTCTTTTCCGTTTGCTGAGTCGGAACATGTTTCTGTGTGTAAGTGCAGAAGCCACTACACTCTAAGTCTCTCCTAACCATGTATAGACATGAACTTTGTGTTTGCCCTTTACATCCCTCTAGCTGTCCTCGTGTTTGGTAACTTTCTGGCTCGCTCTACTCCTCATAAACACGAGGCTACATACCTTTCCTTTATCATATCGATCATGGTAAACGTCGTGATTACCGATATAATCAAGAACTTTGTCGGCCGGCCCCGCCCAGATATGCTTTCTCGGTGTGCTCCTGCTGCTGACACCCCAATCAACACCCTTGTGAGCTTCGATGTTTGCACTGCATCACCGGGCCATAAGCTTACTGATGGCTTCCGATCGTTTCCATCAGGTCACTCATCCTTTGCTTTTTCGGGTTTGGGATACTTGTCTCTTTGGATGGCGGGCCAACTCAAAATTTTTACCATGAGCGGCCGTAGAAATCTGTGGAAAGCTCTCATTTGTATGGTGCCGTTGATGGGTGCCCTTCTAGTCGCAATCAGTCGCTGTGAGGATTACAGACACGATGTATGGGATGTGTCTGTTGGGTCTATTTTGGGATGGACCGTGGCATACTGGAGTTACCATAGACACTTTCCTTCTCTTCATGAGGTTGAGTGCGATGAACCTTATCCACGCGAGACATTGTCGACAAGCCATGGTGGATTCCAGAGGGTGCCTGACGAAGAGGCCCAGCTCACTGAAGACGTAAGACTAAGTATTTTAGATCCTATAGAGAGACACCACTGACAGTTTTGAAGCAATGAAACCATCTCNGAGTTACCATAGACACTTTCCTTCTCTTCATGAGGCTGAGTGCGATGAACCTTATCCACGCGAGACATTGCCGACAAGCCATGGTGGATTCCAGAGGGTGCCTGACGAAGAGGCCCAGCTCACTGAAGACGTAAGACTAAGTATTTTAGATCCTATAGAGAGACACCACTGACAGTTTTGAAGCAATGAAACCATCTCTTCTCTCTAGTTATTCACCAGCTACTTCTGGCCCTGTAGGACTCTTTAATACGCATAAACCGTGGACATACTCTTCAATTGATCAATTTGGCTGGTATTTCGTAATCATTACTATCCCGATTCTGGTGAAACATTACTATGCATGAGTTTCCTCCCCTCTTCTTGTCTAAGCACCGTTTAANTTGAAGCAATGAAACCATCTCTTCTCTCTAGTTATCCACCAGCTACTTCTGGCCCTGTAGGACTATTTAATACGTATAAACCGTGGACATACTCTTCAATTGATCAATTTGGCTGGTATTTCGTAATCATTACTATCCCGATTCTGGTGAAACATTACTATGCATGAGTTTCCTCCCCTCTTCTTGTCTAAGCACCGTTTAAGATTCTTCTGTAGTCTCTTCCTTGGCCAAACCGTTCTCCTTAAGTAACGCGTTGATCTCCTCGGCACTCCAGAGCTTATGGTATATCTTGCCATCCTCGGTTTGCCCCACGGTAGCAAATTCGACTGTACCAGAGCTTGGTTAATATAATTCTCATCAAATGATATAATTCAAATTCACACTCACTTTTCTCGCTGCTCAGCTTAGTCGAGTCCATGGTCTTGCTCAACACCTTNCTAAGCACCGTTTAAGATTCTTCTGTAGTCTCTTCCTTGGCCAAACCGTTCTCCTTAAGTAACGCGTTAATCTCCTCGGCACTCCAGAGCTTATGGTATATCTTGCCATCCTCGGTTTGCCCCACAGTAGCAAATTCGACTGTACCAGAGCTTGGTTAATATACTTCTCATCAAATGATATAATTCAAATTCACACTCACTTTTCTCGCTGCTCAGCTTAGTCGAGTCCATGGTCTTGCTCAACACCTTGACTGCAACAGCACAAGCCTCCTTCAATGTGCAGTCCTCCTTGTAGTCCTGCTTCAGTAGACTCTGAGCACTGGCGTGGTTGGCACCAGCACTGGTAGCCTTCCAGCCACCATAGTTTCCGGATGGGTTGCTGTGGTACAGTTGGAACTGGCGCTTGGGATCCCAGCCAGCGTAGATGAAAGAAACACCGAAAGGACGGAGACCACCGTGTTGAGTGTAACCTTGCTTGAGATCGCACAAGCGGCGGACCAGTTGCTCACAGGGAATGTCTTCGTTGTAGGTGAGGAGATATCTTTGGGCAGCCTGGCGGGCATAGGTGATGAGAATGTTGGCATCAGCGGTCATGCCGGCGACGGCGCAGATCATGTTGCTAAAGAGGGGAGAAGGAACTTGTCAGCAATTGACCGGTAAACATGAGCTAGATTTCGTACTCATTGAGGATGTAGAGCTTTTCAGCGGAAGTGTCCTGCTCCAACAGACGAGATGTGACCTTGCGTTCGGCAGCCAGGACAATGCCGTCCTTGGCGAGGATACCAATGGCAGTACCGGCGTGAGAGATGGCCTCAAGGGCGTACTCAACCTGGTACAGACGGCCCTCAGGAGAGAAGATGGTGGTCTAGAGTGAGGGAAGATGACATCAGCATGTGCTCGGAAGTATATGCAATGGACAGTGTTGTGGGTTTGATCGCAAGCGGAAACTAATGTGTCGGAAGTGATGGCATACCCGGGAGTCGTAACGTCTGGCCATTGTGATGGATGTTGATGATTTATCGATTAGTTCTAAAAGGAAGGTGGCGATGAGTTTAGATTAAACACTAGGAGACAGAATCGGGATCGGTGTTTCACTAATGACGTTGGCGATGGTAAGACAGTAGACCAATATGAGAGCTCTAAACGGGTACGGCGAACAATCACGATGGGCATGAGCTTCTGTCGTTATAGCTTCACTCAGTGGGGCACGTAGCTTCCAAAGCCGGTGTTACAGGCCTGTAAACGCAGGGCTCTCCAGGCAAGCCATTGCGCCGCGTCAAGTTGTAGTTTGGGCTGGTCAGCCGATGATTACCCGCATTGGAGACCCCGCCATACAGGGATCATATCTATCGATAAGATAAGAGCTCATCGCGATAGTGAAATGTTGGCGGACTAGGATTGAGCTATAATGTGAACCAACTTTAAGCGTGCATGCCACGAACCCCAGCTAGACCCGCGCCCACGTCGTCCCATTCCGACCAAAGGGGATTTGGGGTTTGTTTGATGAATGAAACCAGCCAACCATTACAGCAGCCTTGACAAATCAGCATCAAGCCAGCGCAGCCTCGTTGCGTGAATGAGCCTAGCAAATATAGCACGCGACAAGTTCAAAGATTCCGGCTCATGCCTTGATTTAAACAGCACGACTTATGAGTTTGTCATTGATTGATTAGCAACAAACGAGCGAATTTTCACTCGTTAGTTCGATTTCAACAGTATTTCAACTGGGGATTGGCGGTCCAGGAAATATCGTGATACACACACCACTATAACGAGTCGCATAGACGGCGCCGGGTTAATCACTAAGGGTTTCATTCCATGCACTTGGTTTGACCTCTTAGTTTACGGACGGCATTGCGATTTGTGAATTTTATTCGCCCTGCCTCTAGAATTTTTTTTACAACATTTTGGAGCGCACAGCAAAGTTATTTTAGGGCCTGAACCAACAAAACACGCCCTGGTAGCAATCCAATACAGTATCACCAGCCTCCAGAAAAAAAACACGACGCCNCATGCACTTGGTTTGACCTCTTAGTTTACGGACGGCATTGCGACTTGTGAATTTTATTCGCCCTGCCTCTAGAATTTTTTTTTACAACATTTTGGAGCGCACAGCAAAGTTATTTTAGGGCCTGAACCAACAAAACACGCCCTGGTAGCAATCCAATACAGTATCACCAGCCTCCAGAAAAAAAAACACGACGCCTACACGGCGCGCTGAGATTCACTTGAAAGCAAAAAAATATATTTTATTCACATGTCGGGTAAGTTCTTGGTCTTTACACTCGTGACAATCAAACAAAACTGACCCCACAACTAGAAACCGAGCCACGGCGTTCTGTTCGCGCCACTAAGGGTCAACACAAGGCGTTCGANAAAAAAAACACGACGCCTACACGGCGCGCTACGATTCACTTGAAAGCAAAAAAATATATTTTATTCACATGTCGGGTAAGTTCTTGGTCTTTACACTCGTGACAATCAAACAAAACTGACCCCACAACTAGAAACCGAGCCACGGCGTTCTGTTCGCGCCACTAAGGGTCAACACAAGGCGTTCGACCAGCTTGAACCCGCGGCAGAACCTAAGAAGCGTCAAGGAAAGCGCACCACAAAGAAAAAAGAGGAGTCGGAAGAGCCCGAGGAGGTTATTCGATGTGTATGCGGCGCCACGGAACAATCAGACGATGAGTCGGAGCCATGGATTGCCTGCGATAAGTGTGGCGTCTGGCAGCACAATGTTTGCATGGGGATGAGCGTCTTTACTGAAGATTTGCCTAAGAACTACTATTGCGAAGAGTGTGTGCCAGACGACCATGTAGAGCTATTGGATGCGCTGAAGGCCGGGAACATCCTGTGGCAAGAGCGCCGTCGGATACACGACGAGGAAGCGGCCGAAAAAAAGAAGCGCAAGACTAAGCGTGGACGGGGACGGAAAACTGAGCCAANTGCATGGGGATGAGCGTCTTTACTGAAGATTTGCCCAAGAACTACTATTGCGAAGAGTGTGTGCCAGACGACCATGTCGAGCTATTGGATGCGCTGAAGGCCGGGAACATCCTGTGGCAAGAGCGCCGTCGGATACACGACGAGGAAGCGGCCGAAAAAAAGAAGCGCAAGACTAAGCGTGGACGGGGACGGAAAACTGAGCCAAAGGCCAAGGAGCCAGAAAAGGAACCCGAGGAGAAAAAGACCCGCACCCAGACCCCCGAGACCAGGGCCGAGTCAAAACAAGAGAGTGTACGGAAGGAGTCTGCTACAAAGGCTTCACAGACATCCAAGCGGAAAGCTCGTAACGAGTCACCAGCTGCCGAACGCGTGCGTATCCGACCAACATTGAACTTGTAGTGTTCTTTACTAACATCCATCATGTGTATAGGCAGCGGCATCCAAAGTTCGCAAGGTATCACATGCCTCTACCGATTCCCGGCAAGCACCACCAAAGTATGTGCCACCAGCCGACCTAGCTCCTAAAGCGAGCGCGTTACCCGAGTCCAGACAAAGCACTGTTAAGCTTCTCATGAAGTCGCTTTCCTACATAATCAACTCTATTATGCGTAGAGGGGGTATTGAATTAAAGCCTGGAGCTACAGTTGAATCAACATCGGAAAGATTAGGTTTAGAGATCGAGCGCGCAGTCTACGATAGTCATGCTAGCCCCAAAGAGTATGCGCAGCAGTGCCGCACCTTGTCATTTAACCTGAAGTCCAACGAGGATCTCATTTTGCGCATCTTCCACGGCGTTCTGTTCCCCAATATGCTGGCAACCATGACGACCGACGAACTTGCCTCACGCGAACTCCAACGCGAAAACGCCCAGATGAAGGCCCGATCTGATAAGCAGGCGACTCTCTCGGAGGACGTGCGGCCACGAAAGGCCAGTCGCAGCAATAACACGGTTGCGGACTCGTATCTAGAAGCTGAAGAGGATGTTCCTACCGCTGGAGGTACCACCTTTAGCCCCAAGAAGACTGATTCGTCCGTGGTAATTAAAAGGGAACACACCAGTCAGTCGCCTACTTCTACTCGCCCCTCTCTGGGTCCCTCACCAGACGACTATCCTAATGATCCTTCCACCGTATGGTCTGGACCCCTCACCATGAACAACACGGCTAACATCCGTGTTCGCGCAACATTTGCCGGCGGTTGCAACCTACAAGCAACCCAGGGTCTCCCTTGGGACCAGCTCTTCCCCGCCAACCTCGAAATCGCTGGTCGTATTGATCAGCAAAAAGCCATCGAGTATCTCTGCGGCCTTCGCTACAACGACTTCACTGATATAGTCGTGACGTCTGTGACCCCTGCCGCTGAGCGTTACATTGCGCAGTTTAACAATGCGTTGCAATACTTTGTTAGCAAGGGACGCTATGGTGTCGTCAGTGACAAGGGCGATCCGAATGTTCGTGATACTTATCTTGTCCCGGTGATTCCTGGACAGGATCTCCCCGAATTCATGCTCAACTTTCAAGACAACCGGATATCAACCGAGCGTACTGAGCCTGTGCTGCTTGTCGTCTTTGTTTACCGCGATGAATCACGAGCTCGTATTCCCACCGCAAACGGAACCCCCGTCTCTCCTAGTCCTCGGCGTTCCGCTTCGGGTCACACCTCCCCGACCCCGGGTTCTCGTACAACCACCCTGCCTATTCAGCCTGCTCCCACTGAACATGACCGCCGTATGAAACAGGCTCAAGGTGAGAGACTTGCCAATGAGATTGTCGGCATCTATCTCGATGCTCCTACGATGAAGTTCCTTCTGCCCCAGGCTTGGCAAATGAGTAGAAGGGAGTGGGAGGTTGTCCGTGAGGTCTTTACAGCAGACGACCGGACACGAAATGACCTCGGACATCTTAGTCACATGTTGGAGATGAGGAGAACACCGCATAATAAGCAGTAGAAGGGGGAATCAAGTTTATGTAATTAGTCACAGATGTATTTTTCGGGCAGAATAATATCAAGTTGTAGATTCTAGTAATCAAGCAAAGCTATGAAAAAAAAAGTAGACTCTCGTAGACTGAGAGTTCAAAAAGATGATCTGAGGCGGACTTGAACCGCCGACCTTTTGTGTCCAAGCAACTGAATTACTGTTAGACAAACGTGATAACCAACTACACCATCAGACCGTTCGTTGTTAGGGAGACAGATATTAGGGTATATGAAACCTGCAAATTGCAGCCGAAATTCGTGCCGTCGTATTGATAGCAACCTTCTTCCTTAATACCCTCGGAATGGTACCTTCGAGGTTGGCGATGCCTTTTCCTTCGGACACAGGCTGGATTTTCCCCCAATTCGTTGTCGGTTGTATTAAACCACACACCACTCCCCTTCTCTCTTCTTTTTTCCAGGTTCTTGCCTCTCGTTAGGCCCAACCTGATCGATTGCCGCCAAGCTGGCTTCTCTTGATCCTCACAAGAGCTTTTTCTCTGGAGTATGGACACATTGAGGGCCTTTCACCTTCNACAAACGTGATAACCAACTACACCATCAGACCGTTTGATGTTAGGGAGACAGATATTGGGGTATATGAAATCTGCAAATTGCTGCCGAAATTCGATCCAAGATGCTTCGTGACGGCGTAGAGAATGGGGCACAATGAAGGTTGTCCGGAACCTACTCTACCTGAAGGCATGATATGCTGGGAACGTAACGACTGGCTTGAACGTGTTGTTTTCACCTCCCAAGTAGAGGTGTTGGGAAAGGCATTGCAGATGACAGCAGCGATCCGACCACTACCAGTAGAAAAGTAAGGACGATGACACACATCACACATAGGTCGTAAGAATTGTCAACAGATATGGTCCTTTGACTTGAATAAAAGTCATGCTCATGATACGCACACCGTAGCGGTGGATACCTGTTTGTTAAGTCCAGTGGAGTGACTCGTCATTCAGCTACGACTAGCTATACGCAACATAGTTGATAAGTCCATATGCGTGTCGACCTATAAGTGTACATAGATTTCAAGTTTTGATATGTGGGTCTGGGGGTCATCTTCGCTATGGGATTTGGTTCTTGTGATGTAGAAGATACTGGTTGGGTTCGGAAAATCGACTAGCAGGCGAGATCACTACTGTACTGGCCAGAAACATGATATAGATTGCTTAAATACTTTCGTTCTAACTGGTTAGAGACACCCCTAATCGAAGACGAATGTTGCCGTCATTGTGTACAGGATAGTATTTAGAGGGATCTTTGTCACCAAAATCATAACGTGTTTCTCAGGCCAATCTGGGATATGCTAACTAACTCCAAGTGCAAGGCAAGCAAACAGAGATACATTCTACTGCAGAATCTCCTTAGACAGACATTGTGGTTGTACAGGTCTGGCGATGTAATATTACTCGTTTGGGATGGTTCCTCTGTGGTAAGTGGATACATAAGAGTCACTGACATAGGCTAATGGGACCTGTGTGGTCAAGTGGCGTAGATTTAGTGGGTCTGGTGAGTGTGTGAGCCTTTCCCCGATCTTGCATTGGTAGCTCTTACTCATTCAAATAGCAACATGTCGTTATGTAGAGACCAATTTCATCATATCCTCCCTTGAGCCATCTAATGTAGGGCGTTCCAACGATACCTTATAGGCTAACACTGACGTTATTGTGACAAAAAATTAACTACCCACGGTTACGCTTGAGGACTACCATACCAGAGAGTCACAAGGCCTCTGAAGTTGTACCTAGCAGTGAATGGACTCNTTTTTCATTTTTCATTTTTCACCTGGCTCTTTGTACGGTCTTGGGAGGACCTCTATACTCATGCATTACTCGCAATTGCCGACCACTCAACGGAGGATACCGGGATGCCGACTTCATTTTGGCCCGACGTTGCCTGGAGAGCCGTCGTATTAACAGTTAGATCTAGTTAGGTAGACGTTAAAAAATACAACAACAACAACAAAAGTCGTATTGATAGTTCGCGCTGTTCAGGTAGACGTTAAAGAATACAACAACAACAGCCGAAATTCGATCCAAGATGCTTCGTAAAGGTAGACGTAAAATAAAACAACAAAAGATGCTTCGTAACGGCGTAGAGAATGGGGCACAATGAAGGTTGTCCGGAACCTACTCTACCTGAAGGCACGATATGCTGGAAAAGTAACGACTTGCTTGAACGTGTTGTTTTCACCTCCCAAGTAGAGGTGTTGAGAAAGGCATTACAGATGACAGCAGCGATCCGACCACTACCAGTAGAAAAGTAAGGACGATGACACACATCACACATAGGTCGTAAGAATTGTCAACAGATATGGTCTTTTGACTTGAATAACAGTCATGCTCATGATACGCACACCGTAGCGGTGGATACCTATTTGTTAAGTCCAGTGGAGTGACTCGTCATTCAGCTACGACTAGCTATACGCAACATAGTTGATAAGTCCATATGCGTGTCGACCTACAAGTGTACGTAGATTTCAAGTTTTGATGTGTGGGTCTGGGGTCATCTTTGCTATGGGATTTGGTTCTTGTGATGTAGAAGATACTGGTTGGGTTCGGAAAATCGACTAGCAGGCGAGATCACTACTGTACTGGCCAGAAACATGATATAGATTGCTTAAATACTTTCGTTCCAACTGGTTAGAGACACACCTAATCGAAGACGAATGTTGCCGTCATCGTGTACAGGATAGTATTTAGAGGGATCTTTGTCACCAAAATCATAACATGTTTCTCAGGCCAATCTGGGATATGCTAACTAACTCCAAGTGCAAGACAAGCGAACAGAGATACGTTCTACTGCAGAATCCTTTTCAATAGACATTGTGCTTGTACAAGTGCGGCGATGCAATATTACTCGTTTGGGATGGTTCCTCTGTGGTATGTTCGTACATATGTAAGAGTAACTGACATAAAGGCTAATGGAACCTGCGTGGTCAAGTGGCTTATATTTAGAGGGTCTGGCAAATGTGTGAGCCTTTCCTTGATCTGGCATTTGTTGCTCGTACTAATTCAAATAGCAACATGTCGTTATGTAGAGACCAATTTCATCATATTCTCCTTTGAGCCATCCAATGCATGGCGTTGCAACGATACCTTGTAGGTTAACACAGACGTTATTGTGACAAAAGATTAACCACCCACGGTTACGCTTGAGGACTACCATACCAGAGAGTCACAAGGCCTCTGAAGTTGTACCTAGCAGTGAATGGACTCTGGCGACAAAAAAAAAAGAAATATCTGTTGGTCTAGGAGACCCGAACAAAAGAAGATGCTCCCCATCTGGGAATCGAACCCAGGTCACCTGCGTGACAAGCAGGTATGATCACCACTACACTAATGAGGAAGGTATTGATACCAAGACAACATCATACAGCATCTATGAAACTTGTAAATTTAGCAAACGGCGATGTGTGTAGATCGTTCAGAGGCCCGCCGTCTGTATACACTCGACTGGTTGGAGGAGGCACTCGATTAGACTAGACACTAATCACAGCAAAAGGGCCAAGGCACGTAGGCAGATATCCAAGACAATGTATGCTCAGTGGGCTCATCAAGAGTCCAAGAATAGCACGATTCGACCTTGAGAGTACACACTATCTTTAGTACTAAGGAGGAGGAGTTAACCTGTGAACTGTCAATTCACTGTTTTTGTAGTGTTATGTAAACCTACGTTAACCCATCTTGCTGATACGCTGGCTCTCTAGATGAAGAAACTTCATGTAACGTCGTCAACCGATACCTCACTTGGGTGGTCGACAGCTGCGAGAGTACTTGGGCTGAGGGGTCTTCTTCAGAGCACATCAAGGAATCGAATCAATTTTTGGTGCAACTCTTCAAAGTCCCCAATATCGTGAACCCCAACATCGAATGGTCTGATGGTGTAGTTGGTTATCACGTTTGTCTAACAGTAACTCAGTTGCTTGGACACAAAAGGTCGGCGGTTCAAGTCCGCCTCAGATCATCTTTTTGGCCGTGTTTCCGGATTCTAAACTCCACAAACATGGCTTTTTTGTCTTCTTTTGTAGTGCGTAGACGGTAAAGTATGACATCACCTTTGCCCCTTTTTATCCGTCGCTCCCAGTGTACATACTTTGATTGACGCTTACCGCCTAACTTACAAAACGAACCCACGTATCCACGGCCGCATCATGGACGCCGGCTGTACATGCCATCGATTTACTACACAACAATGTACATATCTACTTAATGTCATCATATGCCCATGAAAACACAATGGGTCGATTGAAACTTGTACCAAAGTAGACACATGAGGTTCAAAAATTTCCGTTTTGGGAAATCTCCTGGGTAAAATCTAACTGCCCCCATGGATCATGCATTGACTAAATTCCACTGTCTCACTATTGCGACTAACATTGCTCTTGTGTACATGCAGGTACTGTCTTCAGACTATGATCTAAAACGTTTCGGATGGTATGATCAAATTGCAAGAGATACACATAACTGTTCAATGGACTCTCTTAGTGGGACTATGGTGTAATGAATGATAATGTTTCTATGTTCACTGTAGTAACATACGAAATACCCGTAACCCAGCAAGGAGAACGGGTCCCCAAAGTTCCANATCATGCATTGACTAAATTCCACTGTCTCACTATTACGACTGACATTGCTCTTGTGTACATGGAAGTACTGTCTTCAGACTATGATCCAAAACGTTTCGGATGGTATGATCAAATTGCAAGAGATCCACATAACTGTTCAATGGACTCTCTTAGTGGGACTATGGTGTAATGAATGATAATGTTTCTATGTTCACTGTAGTAACATACGAAATACCCGTAACCCAGCAAGGAGAACGGGTCCCCAAAGTTCCAATTNCCTCTCGTTGTATTATTCTTGTAGTAAAGATTCTATGTCACTAGCCATCCTGCTTATATTAGTGCCCATCCCCCAATATCCCCACAGCGCAGACGATCCCGTGTGACCGATGTTGTATATTCCCATTTTGGGATAATGTGCGCCCACGATTTCTACAACCAGTAGTTGTAGGACACAGGACAGTGTGCTGTTGTGCATGGCAACCATGTTGGAAACTACGAGTTCCCGTGAAAAAAAGTGTGCCCCTTTGAATGCCAACTTCCTTCCTCAGTGCTCTTTTGTCCTCGTACTTTTCTTTGACAATTCATCTGTCCACCATCGTTGAACTCTTTAATCATCTAAATCTCAACACACTTTTCTTTTCCTTCTTGGTTGACACCTTACTACTCAATCAATCACTACAATGCATCCCGACCAAGACATCCTCGTCATCGAGCGAGGTTTCTCCCGCGACATCCAGGAGATATTTCTCTCTGGCCCTTTCGACAAAAGTCACCTCCGTTGGAGACAAAAGGTCTACGCCGCTTGCACCCGCGGGACCGACAGANTCGTACTTTTCTTTGACAATTCATCTGTCCACCATCGTTGAACTCTTTAATCATCTAAATCTCAACACGCTTTTCTTTTCCTTCTTGGTTGACACCTCACTATTCAATCAATCACTACAATGCATCCCGACCAAGACATCCTCGTCATCGAGCGAGGTTTCTCCCGCGACATCCAGGAGATATTTCTCTCTGGCCCTTTCGACAAAAGTCACCTCCGTTGGAGACAAAAGGTCTACGCCGCTTGCACCCGCGGGACCGACAGATGTCTTCTCCTGGTCACCCCGCACCACAACCTCGACATCTTCCGTCGTCGGGCCCTTGAAAATGCCGACATCTTCCTCGCCTGGTTCCCTAGAGGCTCCGACGGCATCATTGCCACTAGGGAAATGATTCGGTTCCGAATGAGCCGTGACAGTGGAAAGTCAATGGTGGCTTTCATTGATGAGCACTTCGAACATGCGGACCATATTCAAACTGTTTGCGAGGAATTGGGTGTTCTTGTACGCTATGGCACCCGTGGAATGAAGGATTGGTTGGAGGATTGGCTCATATACCTAGATTGTGGTTCAATCGGAGATTCGCTTTACTCCTCTGGTTGGCCCCGGGTGGTTGACGACGCCCATGAGGATGAGATTGAGCAATACGGCCCTGGGCTCCAGGTCTCTGAGTACAGAGAAGTTCATGAGCAGGCTGGATACCATCACCAGCCGCACCCCGAAGTTGACTTCCAGACTGACGATAACGGTGCCCTCTCAGCTGAGTCTGAATACGATTACTGCGAAGACTCGGAATCCAAGTATTAGGCTAGGAACAACGAACAATCAAGATGCGTCGCTGCACGCCCCTTTGGTTGTCATGATGGCCTTTATCACGGTCCCGGGTATCGGAGGAAGTTGGGGCTTCGTTAGGATAATGGAAATGGACTCTCGAAGGCCGGGTGCCAGGTCGAGAGTGACTCTATAACCACTAGGTGTAGGCGTCATGTTTAGGCTTGGAACATACTCTCTAACAAGGGTACTGTCTCTTGAGGCTCGTTGGTTCTGTTCGTTTGGGATGGTACATCTGAGTTTTAGCATATACCATGGTTGTCAGCTTCATTTCACGAGGTTGCGTTCGAGGGCAGGATATACACAATTCAAGTGTTGACGTGAGATTCTAATGGGGTTAAGAAGACTAGAGTTATACTTTGGCAGCGTTTGGTGGTTTCAGATTTGTAGCTCAGAAAATTGATTTCACTGTTCTGTATGGCGATTGTCCCAATATCAGTGTGTGCTTGTGTTTGGGTTGANTCGAAGGCCGGGTGCCAGGTCGAGAGTGACTCTATAACCACTAGGTGTAGGCGTCATGTTTAGGCTTGGAATCTACTCTCTAACAAGGGTACTGTCTCTTGAGGCTCGTTGGTTCTGTTCGTTTGGATGGTACATCTGAGTTTTAGCATATACCATGGTTGTCAGCTTCATTTCACGAGGTTGCATTCGAGGGCAGTATATACACAATTCAAGTATTGACGTGAAATTCTAATGGGGTTAAGAAGACTAGAGTTATACTTTGGTAGCGTTTGGTGGTTTCAGATTTGTAGCTCAGAAAATCGACTTCACTATTCTGTATGGCGATTGTCCCAATATCAGTGTGTGCTTGTGTTTAGGTTGATGCATTTGTAAATGCCTCCATGGATCACGGCTGTCCTCTTATTCTATATCGGGGTGCTCTATTGATACCGCACTGTATGGAGACACAGAGCGATATTGTCAGACCCTTGGGATATTAAGGCCCTCGTCACTGAATACCGGGCCGGAACGGGCGGTCACGTGATACATGCTATCCATTTTCTTCTCTTTTCTTTTCTTTCCTATTCGTTACTCTCATACAGGCTTAGCCTATGGAGAGACTGCTCTCTGGTTCACAGCCACCCATTCTATAAAGCCATAATCCCCCCAGCCAAGTCGCAGTCACTCTCGCCTCACTGACTCGGCGACAAAGCTTTCACGTTCCCTGTGAGAAGAGGCAGAGCGAGGCATGGCGTGTAATATTGCCATCATGGGTGACAAGAACGCCTATAGAGACGATGGTGGCCCAGTGCCTTGCAGTAACGTTGGTTCCTTATCGTTGCGGTGGCTAGACGTGAAACAGGCCGGGTGTAAAGATATACAATTGAGCAAGTCCTGGATCGTTATAAAAACGTAGAGTCAATGAAATATATGTGAACTGTAGAAATTGTAGAGATGCTTGGTCTACTAAGTTTCGTCATAGCCTCCTGAAAAGCCGTCGTGACATATACATACTCATCAACCAACAACCCTATCACCGTCCGTGCACCATAACAACCCTAATGTCACACATCACCAAGTTAAGACGACTTCACCTCAAACTGTGACACCGGGGGATCAAGATATCTTCAGGCTTCTCGACATGTAAGAATGTAGAAGATATATGAAGATGGGTGTGTTCGTTGTAGTCAGTAACTCTACATCTGTAGAATAAGGTAAGTCATAAGTCAAGCTATCTACTACGGAGGGCATAGTATGCTGTGCATGTAAATGAAGGTTCGATATGTTAGACTATAACAAGTTCTTGTCTCCATTCGGTAATAACTTGCGACTGGAGTATACCAAGAAGAAGCGCCCTTTCAACGAACAGAACCTCACCTTGTGGGGTTGCATTTCGTACTACGAACGGGGTACCGAATCCCTCAGCCAAGACAATTTCGTCGCCAATTTGACTGTAAGAGCAACCCACGAATAGATTACCATCTGATAGAATGCCAAGGTTATGACTTGAGCGATGCATATCCCACAAAGCTAAAACGAGTCCGTGATCGACATCATCATCCATATACCTATCGACATCCAGGTAATGATCCAAACGTTCCCTGAGACTTGTTCTAAAAGGCGGAATACAATCCAACCATTCAAGTAAAAAGCTTCTCTCTTTATCATCCATCTTGCCCCCACCGAAGCGTGCTGACATTGCCTTTCTCAATTCCTTGTTGTTGTTTTCTTGAAACAGTTTTACAACCTTGGCTCGGTACATACACTGAGTATACAGCTTTCCCCACCCTGGACCACGGAGAAATGTTGTATTTTCAAATGTGTCAGCCCTCGCGCCTAGAAATTGTGGAGTTTGGAGTAGAGAGAAGTAACGGTGATAGAGTTTGGGAGGAAAAGACATGGTTTTGCCGTATGGAACCCAGGATACTAAGGTATCCGCTGCAGGCAGCCCCTCGGGAACTGGTCGTAATCCGTGATTCTCCCAGGGTAGATAAAATTGGCGCTTCGTGGTTTTTAGGGACGCCACTATGTGCTGGGCGATGTCCAAAACTACCTCTGTATCGGGTTTATCGTAGTCAACTACTATTTCAAGATTTTTGTAGAGCCCGGCAAGAGAAAATAAGCGATCGCGATCTTGTCCCACCTGAAGGGTTGCACATGAAATGCCATATGCGGAGGCAAAGGGAAATGTTTTGCTTGAAGCGAATTGTAATTGGAGAGTCACTCGGAGTGAGAATGGGGAAGTGACCGCAGAGAATAACCCCTCCGGTAGAGAAAAAAGAGTCTCGTTGAAACTCCCAGTATCCGGCAAAAACGCAAATATCTGTTGAACATCGGTATCATATGTCTTCCAATATATTGCCTCAGTTACAACTAAAATGCACCACAAAGAAATCTTACATTGTCCGTATAACAAGTAATCTGCTGTACATCCCCGGATTTTGGGCCATTGTGCCTGCCGTCTTGCCAAAGGGTACTTGACTCGGTCCAACTTGTTCTCGAGTAACGGGAATAGTGCACGATACTCTTCACGAACGGCAACCTCTTGGACAATCCATGCGCGAGTCCAATAGGCACTATCAAACACTGGACGAAGGTTGACCCAGTTGACGTTTGTGAGTGCTTTTACCAGTCGTCGCCGGGAATTTTGGTCCTTGTCCCAATCCAATGAGGCCTGAAAAAGACGATTCAGGTCCTGGGAAATCTGAGTGATGTCAGATTGGGCCGAACCAAGCCATGAAATCAACCGGTCTGCCTTTTTGTAAACTTCCCCCATCATCTGCACCTGATGGGCCTTTTCATCTTCATCGACCTGATTGATACATAAAGCATCGATCCACAGGCGAATTGGCTTTCTCTTGCGACGTATGTGCCATAATGCAGCCATGAGATTCTCAGTGATGCCGATAATGCCGGAATCAAGGTGCATGGGATATGTGCCCTTTGGTGTGCCCCATACATACGAGAGACACGTGTATTTACCCGTACCAGACGGGAAATTGTGTGTAGACATGGAACATCGCAGTGGCTCTAGTCCCGCTCCAGGTAGTAGTGTTACTATTCGGATTTGTGCTTGTGGTTTGTTTAACGGTTGATGGTCGTATGACAACGGCCCAAGTGGCCCGCGTATCTTGAAGCCCGTGGCAGGAGCACCGGCCCGCTTGATCTTTCGGTGCGTGAAGTGGTATTCGTTTTCTTGTGCATTTCCCGTCTCATCGTTTATCACTCTCGTGTCCACTACAGGGGCAAAGTCTTCATTATGCCCTGTAGGTAGTTAGTATCTGGTATTTCAAACAAGCTACCGACTGAGAAACACTCTGATCCCACTTGATGTTCTGTATTCCCCGTTGCACAAATACTACTGGGTGTCCTTACAATATTCCATGCATTGTTCTTCGTTCATGAAACCAATCGATTCCTGGCCTGGAAGAAGACCCAAAGGGTATCGACAGAACACCATTTTTGAAGATATTGCGCCTTGTGAGTTGGTTCAGACAACAGTCGTAGGGATTTCAAGAAACAAAAAATTGATGAAAGCATTCCATGAGATAACTGCAGAACATTTGATCTTGATGACCTTGGGACTATCTATTTGTTCATGACTACAATTGTACCCAGCCGTCTCCCGACGAAGCCCCGCATTACTGGTTTCAATCCTACCCTTTCGCCCCGCCGATGTGACCATAAAACATCCTCACTCATGCCCAGCGTTTATTCGAGGCTATGAGCGCGAACAATCCTACATATTTATGTGCATATGCCTGCTGACGTGGGCTGACATACACAGTGGCTTTGGGCTACGCCCAACCAGGGCTGACCAGAGATTTGTTGTATGGCCAATAATGTGAGTAGTTATGGTGTAGGATTGATCGCCATAGTAACCAGTTAACGTATATCTTGGTTAAAACGGTGCTGTTGTTGTATTCTTCTGTCTAGAATCGTGAATGGAAATGTTCATCAATGTCAAAGGTATACCCCGCATGGCCAGTGTGCCCACTTTTTCGCATACATTATAAACACATCCTTTATTCCAGTCTGACAACATGCACCAAAATACAAAACAATAGACACACATGAATGTTAGGTCACCGAAGCCCCGACAAATGTGTTTCTACAAATCTTGGGTTCTTCTCACAAAATGGTTGTATCTTTGTGGCCCCTCAGGTGAACGTGACATATCTTCATGGAGTCTTCACAGTTACTTGGGTTTGTTTTTGTAGAATCGGAGACTACGGAGAGAAGCTTTAGCCTTAGATATCACAACTGCTCGGAAGGCTTGACACATGTCAAACTCAAAATTACAACATATCACAACATCGTGCGCCATAGACTCTAGTTCAAAGCGAAGATGTTGTGAATCATGTGTCTTTACCAGTAATGTTTGCATCCAGCGACAACAATTGCCATTTGTACTGCATCTATGTTCTCAACTATGTTATGCTATATTTCTACACCAAAGAAGGATCAGCTGTCTGCGATTGACCTTTGTATCTCTAGATACTAACTTCCCGTCTTCTGTTCTACTTCTTGTATCGGGTTAGAAACTGCACTAAGTTCGGCTCATCATCATCTTATCTGGCAACATCACCACTTCTAATCCCACTAGCCAAGGGCTTTGCTTTACCGTCCTTTTGTTCACTTCTTGTTCTTCTCAAATGAAGTCGCTTCTCTGGCAGATAAGCTATCTACTTTCTCTTGCAATACATGCCAAGCCTGTGGTGGCCATCTCCATTGGATCCGGCGGAGTACAGCACGGCAGTAGATCTATGTCCTCCAGCCCACCTTCCTGTCCTGTTACCCCGTTCTCGACTTTAACGCAGCAAGTTGACACTTTGGCAGTGCTATCACCCGTCATCACAGGTTCCCTCAAGACAATGAAAGATCCAAGCCCCTCGGGCGTTGGCTGTCTTGCGGTTTCGACAAAGCGCATGTCTACTAGCTTTATATCTGCGACTCCTGCGGCAAGAGTATGCTGCCAGTACTCCGGCTTTTCAACTCAACACTCTTGTAGTCATGTACCTGTCATCAAACCCGCCGTAACCATCAGTCCCCAAGCAGCTTGCTTCCAAGACAACATCAAGCAATGTCCGCGGTCAACGAATGGCTCTAACACTCGCGGTGATTCTCGAGCCAGTGTCCATTATCTAGCTAATAGCCACGGGACTCACCGCCGGTACAACGACTCCGTTCAAAGTCACTCAATGGAGAGTCCAAAACCTACTATTTGGCTAGGTGCAAGTGGTCTNCAACTCCAGACTCTTGTAGTCATGTACCTGTCGTCAAACCCGCCGTAACCATCAGTCCTCAAGCAGCTTGCTTCCAAGACATCATCAAGCAATGTCCACGGTCAACGAATGGCTCTAACACTCGCGGTGGTTCTCGAGCCAGTGTCCATTCTCTAGCTAATAGCCACGAGACTCACCGCCGGTACAACGACTCCGTTCAAAGTCACTCAATGGAGAGTCCAAAACCTACTATTTGGCTAGGTGCAAGTGGTCTCAATGTTCCCACCGATGCCCCTTGGAGTGTCATCTCAGAAAATGTACTCGTTTTGTCTGAAGAAACCAAGAATCCAGAGAGTACATCCATCGTCCCCCGGGCTGTGGTACACTCCCATGACATAGGGTTCCTATGGGCTGCCAAGGCGATTCATCACAGTCAAGTCTCCTTTACAGCTATCGATAAGAACATATTCAACATTAGCATAATGGGGCTTTCCCGGTCTGCTGCCATTGGGATAGCATCGGAGTGGGGTGAAGCCGGGATTGTTGTAGCGCCGGAGGTTCAATGTATGGGACCAACCCTCTACAGAGTTCGTGATGTCCAAGTTGATATACACACTGACTATCTAGTTGAATGTCCCAGTATCACACTCAGTCACCCTACTGATGAGTTTGACTCTTTAGACCTTGTTGTTCTATCCGGGCTCTTCTCAACTGAGTCAATAACCGACATGGAAAGCACGTTTGCCAGAGTGAAGGTAAAATCAGATCACCCATTCGACCACCCCAATTTTAGATCCCATCGACTCAAAGACTACCAGAACTCACCACCGTTCTCTTTTGACTTAAATTTCTCATTATCTGTCCCTTGGGCCATGACTACCTCTGTCGGCTCTCTGACGGCCATCATACGATGTGTTAAATGCAGTATTTCAGGGACATTACGTTTCACGGCCGGTTGGAATGGCCTAGGACAAACTTTCTTCTCAGTACATACTAGAGATGTCATGGCTTCTTCTGCCGTGGATATCATCTTGGAGAAGTCATGTGGTGATAATGACAAGGCTTGGAACATCACCCCAGTCAAATTTGCTCTTCCCAGAGTCAACCTTGGAAGCTTAGCATCCCTAAAATTCGGGTTCTCGCAGACTCTAAACTTCGGTGTAACAGATATTCTAGCAAGAATCCGCATCAGAACCGGTGCTCAAGTGCTACTGCCTGATCAAACTGTTATAGGCCTGGGAAATCTGAAGGGTAGTCTTAGGCGGAAGATTTTCCAGCAGTGGAAAGCCCCCGTGATCGAAATGTACAGGCCAACTGTTCACGGCGAGATGGACTACGATTTAGAGTTGAAGCAAACGCTTGCTGTTTCGACAGATCTTCACTACGGATTTGGGTCCAATACTCCGAGGAACTGGACGGCCGATGGAACTTGGGTTATTCCCCATGTTTCAGCTCGTTCGAATTCGCGGTTATCTCCAGATATTGACTTGAGTGGAGGGTTACTAGGCTGATAACAGATTAACATATGGTATGGCCATCATCCACCTAGTGAAGTCATATTCGGGGAGCTTTATCATGAGAGAAGCCTATGACTTCATTGGACCAAGACCTCAGATACGCCATGGCAGCCTGTTTTGAGGGATCTCGGCTCGATAAAGAAGGAGACATGTTGTACCTCCGAGACACCCAAGCTGCGTGCGTTAGGGTTAAATCCCAACGACACGTCAAATTTCACACAGCGTAAACTCATGATGCGGTAATAAAATGTCAACTAGACTTCACATTGATCTAATCAGGTTGTATGTTCTCTACTCCTATAACTACACACAGCTCAAAGCTTAGTAGCGGCTACTTCCGAAAGTATAACCGGTCTCCGAAGAACGCCCTTCGATTGTCAAATGGTCCACGCGCTATACCCAAAAGGATAATCACTAAGATAAGCACTTGTTAGTCGGCAATCACCGTGCACCTGAGACATATAAATCGCGGATAAGNTAAAATGTCAACTAAACTTCACATTGATCTAATCAGGTACTCTACTTCTATAACTACACACAGCTCAAAGCTTAGCAGCGGCTACTTCCGAAAGTATAACCGGTCTCCGAAGAACGCCCTTCGATTGTCAAATGGTCCGCGCGCTATACCCAAAAGGATAATCACTAAGATAAGCACTTGTTAGTCGGCAATCACCGTGCACCTGAGACATATAAATCGCGGATAAGCCACGTTAATTGAGTGACACAACCCTCTCAAGTATTTTACAAGCCAAACAATATGGAGTATAAGAGACAACAAACTGAGCCAGAGGTGAAGCCCCGGATTATCATCCATGGTGGCGCGGGAAATATCACCCCCGGTAATCTCCCGGTAGATAAGTACAAAGAGCATCGCGAAGCTTTGTTACGTATAGTACGTATCTATGTACCAACCCGACATTCAAAATATCCACTAACAGACATAGATTTCCCGCACAAACGCCTTCATATCTTCTTCTCCACCCCCAACAGCCCTCCAAATCGCCGTATTTGCCGTTTCCCAACTAGAAGATGACCCGCTNAACGCCGGCCACGGCGCCGTCTTCACGCGTGACGGAATCAACGAATGTGAAGCCTCCGTCATGGTATCCTCCGGATACTCAAAGCGGACGGCCGGTGTTCTTGGTCTCAAGAGGGTGAGAAATCCAATCAAGTTGGCAGCTGCGTTGCTAGAACATGGTGATGAAGATTTGGCGCCGCGGACTACAAGATTGAATGTGCCGAGTGCACAGGGTCATACCATGTTGCACGGTGAAACGGCGGAGCAGCTTGCGGCGGATTATGGGCTGGATATTGTTCCAGAGAGTTACTACTTTACCCAGAAGCGCTACGATGAACATCTCCGTGGCCTTGCAAGGGAAAAGACTACTGGAAGCGCCACGTACTCTGCCGAGGAATATCTCCCGCAGGGTACCACTGGTGCAGTAGCTTTAGATTCCCGTGGTGTTATCTGTGCTGCTACAAGCACAGGTGGCCTAACCAACAAGCTCACTGGACGTCTAGGTGACACGCCTACACCCGGTGCCGGCTTCTGGGCTGAAGAGTGGGCTGAAGGCATTGGAGCATTGAAATCAATGGGTCTGNCATCTCCGTGGCCTTGCAAGGGAAAAGACCACCGGAAGCGCCACGTACTCTGCCGAGGAATATCTCCCGCAGGGTACCACTGGTGCAGTAGCTTTGGATTCCCGGGGTGTTATCTGTGCTGCTACAAGCACAGGTGGCCTAACCAACAAGCTCACTGGACGTCTAGGTGATACGCCTACACCCGGTGCCGGCTTCTGGGCTGAAGAGTGGGCTGAAGGCATTGGAGCATTGAAATCAATGGGTCTGCAGAGTCCAGAAGCCAACACAAGCTGGCTCGGACGTATATCACTTTCCGGTGCGTTTGCGACTCTTTTGGCTGAATGTCTTCCTACCCCGTTCACATATACACCCGTCGTAACCGAAAGTCCCTTCCACGTCACCCGTGCAATGGGCACTTCGGGAACCGGCAACGGCG